>DWAO01001438.1:0-18986 GCA_018230605.1 Heliconius congener
AACTCAACGCCGCGTTTAGCCTCGACACCAGAGCGAAGAAATGGAAATATAAATTATAGACACAATAATTACTAATAATATTAAAATATGTAAGTCCAAAACCACAAAACCTTTAAACAGCCGTAGATTTCCAATTGCTTAGTTTATTGACACCTGCAGTGAGTCAGGACCTAGCTATTCAGCTAACAACACATTATCAATCATTTGAAACATCTATAGATTATTGAGACCGTCGTGGTGCAGTGATACAACTTCTTTAAACGCGACGGGTGAAGGTTCAATTTCAAATTGGGGAATTTATTATATTTAACTTATTTTTGCTTATGCCCCACTGTCTGACCGAAATCAATATACGATACTAGATTCGGAAAAAAATTGTTTTGCGTTAAAAATCTATGTACTATGTTAACTAGCACTCTAGCAAGAGTACGAAAGTGATACTAATATGATCGAACGATCTCTCTAAATCTGCGAGTACACTAATATTACAAAGCCGGGGTGTAGTGGAAGTTAGTGGTAAATGGAAGTAGCATTGTTAACGTCATCATGTGCACGCGAACAAATCGGGAAATTACCAGCATCACGCTGTATCACAACAGGGTAGGCAGAGGGAACCTATTAAGACACTCCGTTCCCTTATTTTACACCGAAAGCCAAAGCGGAAAAATAAATATATAAATTTAAATAAATATTTCATGTCCTCGAGTGGGAATCGAACCCACAACTATTCGCATTTACAGTCACATACTTTTGCCCCTGAGCCACTACTGACATTGCAGGCAGCAATGAGTATAAAACAAAGTTATATAATATGATATTTATTTCCCAACCTCCAAATTGTCCGATGATCGAAATCGTACCGGAAGCTAGCGACGTGCGTCGAAAGTAAGCTCTACAGTGCATACATACTAAGTAGTCAGACTCAGTGGTTGTGTGTCCACGCTTAGATGTTTATTACAGGTACATATTATATGGGTCTAAGTTTTACATATTTTTTTTATTCTAGAACTCTGTTATCTTTAAAGTCCTTTTCAATATTTAGGAAATAAAATTTCTGTTTTTTCTTAGAAAACGTATAATAAATTAAACGTAGCGGTTCAAATGAACCTGTGCATCTTGGAAACCTACTAAGCTATACATTCTCTAGTTCTTCAAGCTATATCTAACTTTCAATACGTTAAATAAAGAAAGTGCAGCGTTGAGCTCCGCCACTCAATTCACAATGTCTCACAAGTTGAGCAAAACGTGGAGAACGGTGTCATAACCATTAGATTTCTTTTGTCTCCAGTACCGTATGCAGGATACACATACAGCTTATAAAAGGAAAATAAACAATAACAGATAACAACGCTCCTATTAAGTTTCAAGTTTACTTTAAATGTCAAACTAATTACGACTTAAAAACAAATCGAATAGACAACTTTGCTTAGACATCGAATGGATCGTTTATTTATTTAGAAATGTCCGCCGCTTTCAAATGCTAACGTGTCATGGAGAAATGGCATTCGCAAAGGTCAATGTCAGGATAACGGATCATCATCAGCGCTATCGAAGCCAGTCGTAGCGCAGAGCGTAAGCGTGCCAGTGTATATATGACAGGTTGTAGGTTCAAATCAAACTCCAAGGGATTCTATATTCTATATTTTCATTTCCTCGCTCTGATAACAAGGCAAAACTTCGCGTTGAGTTCAAAAAAAATTATTCCGAGGTTATCTCTGCCTTCCCTGCTATATGCAGGATATAGCGTGAAGCAACACCATCGAGGCGTAGTGGAATAAGGATTCACTGTATACGCGATCCTTGTTTATTGGTTCCTCTTTCAGTGGGCTATCATAATCCACTTCCCACGCACCACCCAATTTTCCAGACATTGCGAGTTGAATGGCGTAACTCTACACCGCGCTTTATCTTCTTACCAGGGCGAGGAAATGATAATAATTCATTCTCCCCGAGCCTAGTAAGACTTGGGTTTAAGCTACAATTGTCGCCTTCACAATCTAAAGCCGCCGCCTCCAGTTTAGTTCAGTACTTATGACTGAACTAAACTGGAGGTCATGGGGCTTTAGATTATGGCACAAGATAAAACGTATTTCTAATTAAGAACTTTAGCAATGCCAGTAGCATTTCAGTTAAAAACCACGGGAAGTAAAAGGACCTCTGCAGAAAAAAAAACATAATGCTTAAATTGGTGCACTTATTGTAAAAAAAACAATAATACCGTTACAATCGTTAGGGTTGCCAAATTAAAGCAAAAGACAATTCTATGATCCAAATGATTTAGAATTTATGTTCGATAGTTAATAGTCTAACGTATTAACGCCGTTCCGTTTTATTTCAATTTCCTCATTTACCAAATAAAAATAAAAGTAAACCATCTACAAGACACAGTGTGGCGATAAGCTCCGCCCCTCAACACCCAATATCTCGGAAATTGGCAAAGAAATTTCTTAAGATTAGTTTGCCTCTGCCTATACTACTATAATACGCAGTGTACAGCGTGAATCTATAAAAAAAAAACCACAGCACCGACAGCCCTACATGCGTGCACGTCGACAATAGACGAGTTTTTTATCACTTATTATTGCGCAATACTCACGTCACTAGTGTCTGTTCGACTGATCTAGAACCATTAGATATTATATCGCGAGATCACACTAAAATGCATTTCTTTTTGTTTTTTTATTTAGTTTTATGTTATTTAATTCGAATAACAGTTAGGTATAGGTACATATCCAACTCCTGTATTTTTTTTTAATTGGTATCGGAGTGATCTAGGTCTAGTTAGGTCAAACGTGGCATTAGGTTACTCTATTTACCATACAAATATTGTACATATTATTAATTTTCTTGGGATTCAAAGCAAAAACAAAATACCTGATGATAAATACAAAAATAATTTAAAATAAATAACAAGAAATATTAGGAGCTATCAATAATCTGTAGGATCGATTCACACTTGGGGGACCGAATTGTGTGTTAATAAAGCGCAGTGTTAAGTTTCACCACTCAACACTCAACATCCCATATTCAGGGTGAAAAGCAAGTGTCTGGACACACAGGTTCTTCCTGTCTACTCTATCCAGGAACAACTTGAAGCTAAAAAGTATTCTGATTTTAAAATACTTTCGCTGTTCTCACAGAAAATACTGGTAATAACCTCGCATTGCATTGGTTTAAAAGGGGAAAATATGCAAACATTGAATGTACGCTGGAAACGTTTACTTCGAAAACAATTGATATTCGAAACAGAAGCTTGTTAACGTGTAAGGCTTAGTACACCTAATTAGGTGCAAGCGTATCTTAACTGGACTTTCTCATACTGCTGTACACGTTATGAGTACGTTGTTTTTACTCTAAGCCTTATTTTTGGGGGATCGTACCTCAAAATCCATAGAAACCCTATAAATTTAATTTCTCGTTCGTTTGTCAAGCTTTTTCTCAAGATATAGTACCGAGCCGAACTTAATATCAAATACTCAGGTGTACAGTCGATTGAAGCACAAAAAAAACTGTTTTTTAGACATTTTATATGTAGGTATCGATCAAAAATAAATTGTTACAATAGTTCCGACTAACTATCTAGGGTATTTCATTTTAAGGCCCACACATACAATATCATAGTAATTATAGGGACATCTTGTATTAGAATTATATTAATTCATTCCAAATAAAAGAACTGCAATTAAAGTTATAATAGATTATGTCAAGCTATAATTATTCGTACTGTCAATACATAGGGATTATAAATATAATAGGAAATAAGTAGAAAGTTTAAATATGTTTAAATTACTTCTCATCTAATACAAAGCGCGGCGTTAAGTTCGGCATCTCAAATCTCAACAACCATTCGCCTAAATATAAGAAAAACATTGCGTATTACCTACTGTAACTCAACACCGCACTTTGTTTATGAGAGCGGAGAAGTAAAAATAATTTAAGTAAGTACTATCATTCCCACAAGTGGGGACTGTATCCACAACCTTCATGCTCACAGTCACTCGGTGTCCCGGTAAGCCACGGTGGCCTTTGTAGACCTACATCTCTTTAATTAGCTGCCCGTTTAAACGATAGCGTATCTTAACCCACATTTGTCAGGTTACAGCATCGTCGGGAGCGCCAGCCATGTCGACATCTGTTCGCCTATTCATTTTGACACTTTCGATTCTTCCTAGAAAATATTAAAAATAAAAATTTGAGTCAACTTCACGCTGTATCCCCTACACAGCAGGGTCGGCAGCCCTCTGCCGACCCTGTTAAGACACTCAGTTTCCCACACATCGGCTTATTTTCGTGTTAATTGGCACAATCTGTTTTCCAGAGAGGGGCATTGAAAGTTACGTAAATATAATCATTCCCCCGAGTGGTGGGATTGAACCCACATTCATCGTCAGACGCCCGCTTTTATCCACTACGACACGATGTAATTTTTACATATTATAGTGCAATGTGCAAGATCTATTCTAATTCGAGCGGTTGCTCAACACGCAACAGGCACCCACCCACCCACGCTCGGTCCAGCGACGGCGACGCTTTGGATATAGAACAAAGACAGTTATAAGATAACTAGTAGTCGCCCGCTACTTTATTTTTTGTGAATTTTATAATTTAAAATGGAAAATCCCTTTTTTTCCAATTCATGTAAGTATTTCGAGGAATTATTGAGCACTACTAGAACAAGTTCTAGAGTTCAACTAAGTTCAGTAGTTAGTCCAAGTGAAAGAAGACTTTTAATTATGTATGTACCATACATTTTCGTTTAGTGTTTTTTGGGGTTCTATAACCGTTCGCGCATTTTATGAAGAAGGTTATAAGACCTTATATATAAAATATCTACTCCCGCGTATACGAAAGGCAGCGGGAAACTTGTATTAAAAAAACCTCGTCCCCACGCACCGCGCAATTTTTGAGACATTGCAGGTTAGGTGGCGGAAGTAGACGCCGCGCTTTTTTGTTAAAATCGAAAAAATAAATAATAAATACCTTGATTGAGAATCAAACCCACAATTGTCGCGTTAATAGACAGATTCCGTGACGACTAAATGAACTAAAGGAATCTTTTACATTTCTCCCAAAAGTATAAAGGTAATAAGTACGACTTCCTGTACTTTTATAATTAAGTTGATATTTCAAAAAATCGAATAAATAAAGACCTGTGTCGTGGAAACCGATTTTAAAAATGTATTATTTACATATTTAAATCCATCTCAGTAAAGGTCACAATCGAATAAAAAAGATTATTTTAGTTTCAGCATCAGATTATTGTTATAAAATTAAAATATCAACTTACCGAATATTTATTTTTATGTAGGTTTTTCACTTTAAATACGTTTTACTATTATATTACAAAGATAAAGAGTTTGTTTAATTGACCACCCTAATCTCAGGAACAAATAAATCATATTGAAAAGATTTTTTGTGTTGGATAGTCTATTTATTGAGAAAGGCTATAGGTTATATCATATTTATATCACGATAATCATTTCAATTCAACTGTACCTGCGGTCAGACTTATTTCGGGCACTTAATATAATGTTTAATGTGTCATACACAGCCCTTATTTTTAACGTGAACTAACAATAAAGTATTTGTTTTCATTGTTGTTTATTTCCTTTACCACATGTGCATGTTGTTAACGTGAACTTGATATAATATAGATTAAAGTCTTCCCCGATAAATGGACTATGAAAAAAATATATATTTTCTACGAGTTCCTGAGATTGACGCGTTCGAAGAAAATCTTCAGTTTTAAAATAATATTGATATTTTTTTTAGCTTCACACGTTATCCTGAATACCTGTAGCAGGGTTCAGGGTAAAAGGAGTCCTTCCGATTTTCTGACATTGCATGTTGAATAGCAGGACTCACAGCTTTGTCTCGTTTGCTCTACTAAAGCGAGGAAATAAAAAAAATAATTAACTCAAGTGGGACTCGAATCTGCAATAGTCGCGCTTACAGTCACAGATGCTATATGAATCGATAAATCAAATCAGCTTCACGCTGTATCCCGCACATAGCAGGGCAGGCAGAGGGAAGCTAGTACTAAAACACTCCGTTCCCCATTTTCCGCCGAATTCTGGAGGTTTACGTGTTGAGTAGCGGAACTCAATGCCGCATTTTGCACAACACCGGAGCAAAGAAATGTAAATATAAATGTAAATAAATATTTTTAATATTTTAATAATATATCCAAACAAAACCTCATCAGTCTATCGGTCGTGCGCAGAGAGGGTCGCGGGTTCAAACGACACACGACTGCGCCGTCGTGAGCCGTTATACCTGTGCTTTGACTTCCTGATCACTTTTAAGTCAAACTAGCTTTAACCTGCGGCTTCGCCCGCTTTGTTATGGGGGAATAAGTAAGAGATGTGTATGACACATGACACATTACAAGCGTCCGAGGTTATTCTAACCAGGTACAATAAGTTACATCGAAACGATTGACGTGTATACGTGTATCTATATAATATATGAGCGTGTAGTGTAAGAAATAATAATAATGAAAAAAAGTTAATAAATATACTTCCTCAATAAATGAAGTATCGTTCACAAAAATATTTTTATGCGCAAGATGCAGTGTGAAGCTAAAAAAGCATTAAAAATGTTAAAATGTTTTATATAAATTTACACAACATCAAATCCATTCATCTAATCTTTAATGTTTGTTTCACATACTTTGGAGCTTTATATTCTACTACCGGACGAACCATGACTTCCAACAACCTACCTTCTTATATGAAACTTCATAATTTTCAAAGTGCAACTTTGCATAGAATTAAAAAAACGATACAATCCAATCCGATTATGGACGAGCGACGCTGACTGACGCTGATCACTTCACTACTTACTAGTTCTATGAAATTTCATCAATTTTAGAGATATTAAATATACGTTATTAATCGATTTTATTCCTGGATAGCACAACCCACTCAATATTGAAACATTGCAAGCTGGGTGGTGGAACTCAACGCCGTCCTTTGTATACTAGAACGGGGGAATGAAATAATCATTCCTCATGTGGAAATCAAACCCACAATTCGTCAAAGGTTGTTCCAATGCGCCACAATGATAAAAGAAATGTATGTTATTTATATTAATTCACTGAATTCTAGGAATGACCTCAAGGAAAAGATATAAATATAGATAAAAGATATAAGATAAATCGCAAAAGATCTTGCAACCCCATCACGGAGATATCGCACTCGTACCACATATTTGCTGCCAGCCAATTTAGCAATATGGCGCCTCGGTTTCCCACTAATAGAAAGTCCCCGCGCCACTAACAGACGGTCTAGATTTTTTCTAAATTACTACTGCCGTCTTCTTTCAAACTTTCATACTTTATTTTATTACTAGACAAGGCTGTCGTGTCGCAATAGAACAAAGTGTCTGAAAAGCGATGGTTGTGGGTTTGAATTACAGTCGGTAGAGTGATTGTAAATAAATTAGTACTACTTCCAAGCTCTGGTATGCACAGCGCGGTGTTGATTGCCGCTATCTAACATGAATATCTGGAAATTTGGGCTCGAATTTGGGGAATGGATTGTCTTAGTTAAATATTGGTTCACTACGTCTGCACATATGTACATATAATAATCGAATAAATTTGTCCACTGCGTTGTTAAAGCGCGGCGTTGAGTTCCGCGACTCAATACAAGCTCGAAGAAGAGCCACAAAAGAAGATTTCTCGGAAACCCCTATGGGAACCTGACTAAAAACACAGGACAAAACTGCGAGTTCCACCTATATAGTATAATACAAAGAAGCTATCGCTATACCTAACTCTTCCTACAAACCATTTCTATTAGTATTATTAGAATTACAATATTCAGCAAGCTATTCAGGACAGCGCTAAACCGTCGATTAAACTAAATCCACGGCTTACCGGAGCTCAGCCAATAATCACTTGGAGGCGCGTTGCAGCCTGTTTACTAGAAAGCTATTCACTATAAATTAGTCCTAGATTAGGTTTAGGTATCAGTTTGAAGTAGAAGATGAAATATACTTGCTATGAGAAAGCATTGACGATGAGTTGTTTGTACAGCTTCAAGTTTCAGAGTTGTTGTAGTATTTGGTAACAGGGTCCTTAAAATTAACTGGACAGTATATAATAATATGATGGTTAGTAGTTGACTGCTAAGAGTGTTGAGTTCGATTCCCAACCTGAGCAGATCTACTCTTTAACATTCTATTTTAACATGTTATATATAAATGGTAATTAAAGAAATCATTGCATATAAACTTTTCTTTTTGTCTTTTTTAAGATAAAATATCTTTAGTTTGAATGGAACCTTCTTTGAATCAGGGTTTGCCTTGTCTATTTTTTTTAAGTTTACGTCACCTCACCCATATAGCAGTGTAGGTAGAAGTAACGTAGTGTAAACACACTCACCACACATACCTGATCCACAATTCAGCTTTGCGCTTTATCTTCTTACTGAAAATTACCTCACGATACAATTCGTCACCACAGAAATTCAATATAAAGTAAATATAACAAAATGAAGGAATTAATTTTGCTGCAGAAAGCTAATTCTATAGAACTCCCAGCGCTAGGTGTTTGCCGAAATTGTTAGTAAAGTCTCATCTAGTAGATACAAAGTTGAAGCATTTCAGTGTCCCGTACAGACCGCCCATACTGTGCTGAAATCAAAAGGATTCTATATGAAACTTTGCTATTTGCAAAACTAGTCCTTATTATCTTTGTCGCTTAGCTACACGAGCAATCCCGCCCATTGCAGGTTAGGCAGCGGGAACCTCCATTCTCATTAAGACACTGAATTGACTCAAGACTTTCAGCCAAATTCTGAAGGCATACGTATTGAGTGGCGCAACTCAACGCCGCAGTTAGCCTCGTATAGCAAGGAAATGAATATATTAAGTTGGAATCAACCAACCCACAATTTTTAAAGTTGCATGTTTGTAACCTGCGCCTCAACTGGCCTGGACATTTTTTATTAAAATTGGATAAATATTGAATGCAAACTTTGGAAATGGTATATTTTTATTAATTATGTAAATTATATTCAGAAATACCTTTTTTTGAGCCAAAGAAATGCTATTATTATATGTAGCAGCGAAGATAGACAGAACCTAGTGTCCAAAAACTCCATCCTCCGACATTTGTGTTGAGTGACAGAAATCAACGCCGCGCTTTGTCTCGCCCGAGCAGGAAAACACAAATAATTCACACCCCTAAGTAAGGATCGAACTCACGACAACTATGTTTTCATACGTTACCACTGCACCACTACGCTTTCAATTTATTAACTACTTCGTCATATTTCAATGTTTTATCCACAATTAGCTACTCTTTTCATTACAAACCACCGAATAACTCTAAAACGCAACGAAATAGCATCTAAACTGTCCCAAGTCCATCTTCTTATAGCGTGGTGAATCGAGGAAAGGGTCACTTAGGGCGTCGACCGCGGCGGGAATGCGCCCCACAGAAGTAAGAGACGACACGCGACTTTCCTCGCTATATCTTTGAAATTTTTGATTGTGTAATAAGAAGATATGGTTATAACGTTATTTTTAATACCGATTTTATTGTTATATTTCAATATATTTATATTGAAAAATGGAAGTACATATTATGTTTTTTGTTGGATAATGCGTTACTCCGTTCCTTTTTTTTTGTTTATTTCTTTGATACATAATGTTAGATCGGGGAATTTAATACTGCACTGTAACCGTAACCGTTTATCATAACCAACAAGTGATTAGAGAAGTTAAAATCATTACTATTTGAGGCCTTTAATTGTTGCGAGTTCAATTCCCACTCGATGTAGTTGATTATTTTACCACCCATACCAACAAAATTCGGCGTTAATTTCCACCACTTAGCACGCAATTTATAAAAATTGGGCGGTAAGTGAAAACGAAGTGACCAACCACTAGGTTTCCTTTGCCTACCCTGGTATATACAGGATATCATTTAAAGGAGAGAAGAAAGAAATAGTTTTTTAAGTCTAATTTTAAAAATATTTTAAAATAACGAAAAAATTATTTTAATTGCATCCGTTGATTTTGTGATACAACAATTACTTACTACTTACTTCTACTTACCCGACTACTTTTAAAATAAACTTGGTGGCTTCAATGACGCGGACCAGTTTGTTCCTACATTGTATTGATACGAACGCAACGCTGTCATGGTACGTTTGACTCGAGCCAGACTGAACACGATAATTGAGAATTGAGATACTACCAATCACGTTTTATTTCACGATCACAGTGTTTAGTTACGCGCCAGGTGCGTAGTGTACTTAAGAGATATCAATAGGTTCAATCTGCTTACAAATTCGAAAATATAGTATCTAAAATAAACATATACGTGAAGTAGAGCTAAGGACTTGTATGTCGGTACTATAAAATTAGAACTTTTCCAAATTCCTTTAATATATTAAGTATAAGTTATGCAATTCAATATATGTAAATGTTTAATGTGGATTTCGTACTGAAACAGGCTGTAACTAAATTTAAGCTGATCACATGAAAGTTTTCATTGATTTTGGCTTAATGATGTAAACGGCTTTTTCTATTGGAAAAATTATATGTTGTTTTTTATGAATATTAGTTTTTAAGAGTATATTTGTATGTCTATTCATTTTTTTGGTACGGTCCATGGCGCTGATCTCTGGAGCTGGTACCAGGAATGATTCTATATAGAACCAGTGGCTTCTGAGATTAGACGTTTTTTCCAGTTTTACTTTATGACACAAGGCGTTTCAATTTATATTGACTTATTCCCTCGTTATGAAAAAATTCATTAATAGAGAGAGAATTGGAAATGTTTAATAATGCAAAGAATCTATATATATACCGAGAGACCCCTTATATTTATTATCGTCGCGCATACCTCTTTGGATATTTTATTTATTGAAAATGTCTAATAAAACCTCGCTGCACGCTGCTTACACCCGTCTGCGATCGCTGACGCTGATTCCATATGACGTACTTATTAAACAGACTACGCCAATACTAGTCGTTGCTCGCTGGAAAATCTTGGTTTCGTTTATTATTCACATATCTTATGTATGAAATATGTCAAATTGTAAACCTCCTTTTTTGAAGTCGGCTTAAACTTAATAATTTTAAGCAGAAAGTTGAAAGTTGTAGCTCTTATGTAAAAAATGTATAATAACAAGTGTTTCACAAGCGTTTCTTGGTGGTCAAGTCAATTCTTTCATAAACTTGGCGTAAAGCTGTAACAACGCGAGGCACTGACACTATGGTTATTGTCCACTCACGTTAATTACGTCATCGTGCCTCGTTTGATAATATGAGTTTGTTTTTAATATTTTTTAAGTTTTATTTCACGCTAAGTATAGAAATTCTATTTTTTTGGAAACTAATAAAATTGAAACGTAGCGGATTGGAACCTACACCTTTTTTACGGTTTCAACGCACAAAGGACATCATTTCCACGCTCTGGTACCTGGACAAGGTGAGGCGTTGAGTTCCGCCACTAAACACTCAAATATTCATGTTATTTCTCTGATCCTATAATATTATTGTAATTTTTCATGTTTACTAGATTTTTCCAATATAACTTATAGCCACTATAGCTACATTGATCCGGTTGGTCCATTATCAGTTTAACGTGATGTCTCACCGCAAGGTCACACATTCAATGCCAATTGAATGTGATGACAATTCATCTCGTTACAAAGAACCCACACTATGCTCTCTCCACTAGAGATTACTATGAACTATGAAATCATCGTCTGCTGTAATAGCTTAATCGATTTGTAGGGCTGTCTCTCTTATTTTTAAGATTAATATTCAATTGTTTTAGAAGTTAACTTGTAGTATAGAAGCCGTAGTAGCGCAGTGACACAAGAATGTGACTGTAAACGCGACGGTTGTGGGTGCGATAACCACTCGGGGTATGAATTATTATTTATTAATATTCTCATTTCTTCGCTCGCTCTGGTAACAAAGCAAAGCGCCGCGTTGAGTTCCACTACCCAACACGCAATGCCTCAAAAGTTCGACGGAAAGTGGAGTACGAACTGTCTCAACACTACGTTCCCTCTGCCTAAATGCCCTGCCCAAATGTAAATCATTCATTACATAGGAAGTTAATGAGTACTATACAATTATTGTAAATTATATTTTAAAAGAGCAACGTTTGACTCTATTGCTGTCTCTTGTCAGCAGAACTGCCTTTCAAGCCGGTGGTGGCTTCCTTTAGGACTGACACTACTACACTGTTTTTATGTAACTGGACAATTGAAAAGTGGTTGTAATGGTCTAATTGAATAAAGAATATTTTTATTTTGATTTTTCATATATAAGATTATATAAGATTCGACAAAAATCCTAACGCGTCAGAATGTCACAGTAAGAATGAAAATAAGCGTACTCAGGTTGTTTGGGCACGTCGAAAGAATGAATGATGAAAGAATTGCAAAGAATATAGGTATATGAAGCAAGAATGTGGTAAGAGTGGCAGAGGGGGACCGCGGTTGATTTAGAAAACACAGTTTTGATGATACTGGAGAATTTAGCATTATTTTCAAACCGATACGACGTGGGTACCTTCGAAAAGCGCGTCTATCTCCACCTTATGGGTGACAACGCACCTGTAGCTCCTCTGAAGTTACACGGGTTCGTCTGCGGTGACGATCACTTACCATCAGGTGACTCGTACCATGTGTCTTGTCTACTTAAAAAAAACTAAATGTGAATAAATAACTTTGGTGTATTTAAAAAGTAAAAAAAAATTTTACATAATGTAAAGCGTACTTTGATTTTGTTAAACAAAAATATTTAAAAAAGATTTTATAATTTTGGAGGCGGTGTCATGTGAAACAGACAGGCTTAGTAATTCGATATTGTAGTAAGGCTGTTGTAGCATTAGCTTATGTAGCATTTTACCAAAAAAGAAAAATAATCTTGTTCAATTTCAACCGTATCCCATAGTCAGTACCAAACTAAATTTTTATCAAACTATCCTTGAAGTGTATCCTTTAAAATAAAAAAAATCATCGGAATCGGTTGGTGTGCTATTAAGTTACTCGACCATTTGTCGCGCACATACCTTATGCAAATTTAAGACTTATGTGATTTTATTATAGATATCATTGTCAGAAGTGGACCAAAAAAATGGGACCACAGGGGAAGCACTAGTTTTCATATAAAAAATCATCAAAATGGGCTCACCCAGTCAAAAATTAAACATAAAAAACAATACAGTCGAATTGATAACCTCCTTATCCGGTTAAAAAAGTTTCAAATATTTTGTTTTGTTTTTTTATTAATGTCACACATAAAACACATTCAGACAAAGCAACAGGTGAGAGTAACTCGAAGTTAATAAAATCAAATCTTATATTGTACGAAGCGGTAAAGATAGTAAATACAATGGTAAGAGCATGGTTTCTTAGCTTTTTTTTTCTCTATAAGTCGTTCTGAAATGGTGCGAGCGAGACAGTTGTTGGGTCAAGAAACCGGAATGTCTGCGAGTGCGACTACTTGCTGATAGGTAGTAGGTACCTCGATGCAACTGCGGCTTTACAAATAGTATAAAACTTATGTTTCATCTGTAGCTTTTTTTTAAGAAAAAAAAACTAAGAAATATTGTTTTAATTATTTTACTAAAAATAATTAGGCTATCGTGGCACTGCGTGGTAAAGCGTCTGAATATTATGACGGTTGTTTGTTTAATTCCTCGGGGTAATTGAATCATTGTCCTGGTAGCAAGTTTTGAACATTGGGCAGAAAGGTGGACGGAGTTTCTTAACGCTGGCACCGTTTGCCTACTCTGCCATACATTTATTATGTTTTACTGCCATATACTTATTATATTTTACAAAAAAAAATATTGGGTGACCTACTTAAAATTATACTTACTTCACGTTGTTATTCCATAAAGTAGGGTAGAGAGAACCAAGTGTTAAGACACTCCATTACTCAACACAAAATTATTCTAAGTACTTTTATTCTATGCAAAATTAGTAAATCCTAATAATAAACTGATGATACAATTAAAACATTCCATTCTGCGCAATGTAATTACGACATAAATGTTTACATTACTTATATTATATGTATATTTCTTAAAACTGACCTATTCATACACCGACTACCGAGCGACCAGACACGCTCGCCGCGACACTCACCCGGCGTACGTCGCGTCGTCCACAGCCGCGTCGGCTGAATGGAAAAAGTCATTGCACACACGAGAAAAAATCGGCTTCACGTCACTCCTCCCGCGCTTTTCAATGTCACTGTCATAGTTATTATTTACTCTAAAAATGCAATTTTTGTTTCAGTGAAATAAAAATGTGACCAAATGTGTTTATTACTGGATATAGAATTACTTAAGTTAGGTAAGAGAAGATTATTTACTATGACAATGCATGAACTTGCCTCTGACGCTTTAGTGTGCCGTGTTCAGTTTGTAAAGGACGTGGATCCTTTTGTTGATTATAATGTGCGTGAACCATCTCGGCCATTATATCACACTTTTAACACTAGGATCCCACTTTCTTACCAAATCGGTGCTGTGCTACATTTACTGAACGCTCCACACAGAGTAAGTGTCCATTTTCACTATAAACTTAAATATAATTAGAATAATATAATTATTAAAACATATTGTCATTAGTTATAATGTAATTATAGGAATTAACATCTATTAATGTAAAATTGTTCTCCAAACCACACAGTAATACAATTTAAGTGTGTATCATCCACTTAGTGTATTATTATATTACGAAGTGTTACATAGAATAGTGTAATGTTAGTAATGCAGCTTACTCACCGGTTTTCGCTAAAATTATCTGTTCCAAATATTTGCGCACGCGCAGGTGAGAGGTGATATGGCTGCATTAATTGAATCTCAAAATGTTAATGTAATATGGCTAAGCTCGGTTCTGACAAATTGTATGTATGTAATATTCGACAAGAATTGCTAATTTTCATTCCATTTAACTTTGATCAGATTTATTCTATTGTGTATTATATCGATGTGATAAATTTATTTTATGGATTGGCATATGGCAAAAACAGTTTGTATTTCTTAGTTTGAAATAACTTGTGGATCTTCTGTTTAACCAGTTCGTAAACAATGTTGCGTACATACGATCAGTGTCAATAAACGTAATTTGTGCTTCTAGTTAAAAAGGGTATAAGTATAAAAAAAATCTTATAGCTTCACGCTATTTCCTTCATAGAGCAGGGTTGAGTGGAGATCACACCCACGACCATCGTTCTTATAATCAGACGCTATCCCACAACGCCACGACGAGCTTAAATAGTTACTATGAAGAAAACCTAAATTAGAAATTATTTTCGTGGATTCGATTTCCACTCGGATAAATAATTTATTTTCATTTCCTCACTCTAAAAAACAAAAAAAGAGGAACAGCGTATCTAATCACTAGCTTCATTATGCCCATTATGCCATTTGGGAAAAAGTGTTAAGCTTTTTCATAGTAATTGACACTTCAAAATCCTTGAATCAAAAACACAATACTAAAAGATAAATCCCAAAAATATCTCTAATATTCACTAGAAACACATACACATTTACCCCATTAACTAGAAACACAGTGGTAACCTTCTAACGTTTTCAGCAACGAAGTATTTAGGTATGGTCTAAATATTTTCACAATGTGCTGTCATCGTAGATAAGCCAGGCCTGTGAATCTGCGAATTCAACGGCCAGCGATGCTCCATTTATAACCTGCAAGTATTTTATTATGTAAATACACCTTGTACGTTAGAAAATTTACTTATTGCGCTTTAAACGTGTGTATAAAGCGATAAGTATAAGCATCAGTGACCTAAACCTATGTTATAGGCATAGTGAACCACTCTACTCTCTTAATTGCAGTCAAATAGAGAAATTGTACACTAAAAATTAAAACAAGGATTGTATTTAGCTTCATTTTTATTTTAATATTAATAATACCTATGTCTGAAACTAATTAGAGTGGTAAATAATCTTGGGGTTAGGCCACATCTACTTCTGCGATGACAGTTTAATAATAGCAGCGTTACGTATCAATTAAATCGATTAAGTTTATAGTAACTTGACTATTTTTGTAAGTCATGTCTAAATTTTATTCAAAATGTTATCACTATAAACCATGCCAAAATATAACTTGCCCTAATAAAGATATTAATAACTGTAAACCTATTTATATTTACTAACTATAACACTTTGTGTTCTAACAACATTATCACTTTAAAGATAGTATTTGAATATTGAAAAAAGAAAATAAAATTAATGCCAAAATACAAACATTTAATTTCAATCGGTTCCATCGATTGAAGTTTCTGCATACACAAGTACATGTACACAACGATCAGTTACAGTTGTATTATATGTATGGATATAGAACAAGCTGATCACTTCTAGTTTTCGTCTTCAATAAATTACCTAAATATTTATGCGACGTTACATATAGGTAATAAGAATAGAAAAAAAATATAGTTAAAGTAAAAGATATATTATTAAGCAAAGTTTACCATACAATCCAAGACTTCGTATGCTGTTGACGTTCACTCGGGAGGCCAGTGATAGTTAAATATATCTTTTGTCAATTATATTTTGAAAAAGGGCAACTGTTTTCTTGCTCTTTTCAGCAGAACTGCTTTCAGAGCCACGTGGTGGCTTCCTGTAGGACTGACTGACTACTGACATTTTTCTATGTAACTTGACAATTCAAATGTGAAAGAACATAACGAAATATAAATTCATAATTCATCTATTTTCATAACAAAACCAATCTAGCACAATTATTGCGATTCTAAATTAGACTCGAATTAACAAGTTTCTTTGAGACGGTTAATTATGACCTTAGTGTAATAATAAACGTCAAACAAACCGCACACAATAGTAACCTGTTTGACTTGACTCGAGACGAGACAAGAGTATGTAGTGTAGTATAAAGTGTAGGTCAGTGGTTCTCAAGCACCGTACTGTGGCATTTTTAGGTATCTTAAGGATCTAGCAATTTTTTGTTTAATTATTTATTTATGAATATACTTGTTCATATCAAAGATACTCTTTCTAAAACTTTTATGTAACTTTTTAATTTCTATGTAATTTGATCCAGGTTTCCTCATGTTAATAAAATATAAAAAAGTCAATAAAAAAAAGCAAAATAATCACAAAACAACTTACCCATAACAGAACGAGTCATTTTCTCATTCACTTTTGAATGTAAAAAGTCCGCAGGACCTGTGCTCTTTAATTTATTATAGTAGTTTATTTTTATCGTATGATATGATATGAGAAGCATTTTAGCTTCTCAAGTTTGAGAACAAGTTGGCTTTTGGGTGTTTTACATGGCAAGCATTTAAATATTATTATGAAAATTAAGAAAATAATCTATAATATTTATGTCACCTAAATATTTATCTCACTTTGCTAGGCTTTCACAGCTGTTTAAGCTGCCAAAAAAAAACGAACATACATACAAACATACACTTGAAAGACCATTAACGCAGGCGGTTATAAGCGAGTTGTTAAAATTAGGGCCACAAGTTTTTTCAGAAATATTGAGTATCACTGTCCTGTCGAGCAAACTTGACTCACCGTTACATCGCTTTTTACCGCCTTAAATTGACAAAGGCAATGATGAAAAATTTACTCGTTATTCTAGTCATTAAAAGAGCGACGTTGAGTTCTGTCTTGAAAATTTGGCGAATTGTGAGGAACAACTTAAACTTGGTTAAAACTTGGTTTACTAAATACTACAACGTACTGCCTTTTATACTCCAGCTACAAAGTTTACTCGTTCTCACCTCGAGTCGGATTTTGGAGAACAATTGCTTTGACCGGTTTCGAGCTCGCTACTGTTGTTGTATGTTTAAAGAGCACTATTTTACATGTTTGCACTATGTACCTGATATGGTTGGTTATATGGGATGAAGTTATTTTTTTGAATTGAATTGAAATTGAATCTAACTAACCTAAGTGTCTGACACTTAAAGTCAAAATTTCTACAGTTTTAGAATTTGAGTCGCATGTAGCGGAACTCCATATCACTCTGTGACTTCCAAACCCGGGAAATGAATATTTTAAATGTAACTCTGATTCGAGACATTGCGTGTTAACTGTCGACTTCCAATAGTCAAGGCACAATGTCTCGAATTCAGGTGGAAAGACGGAACAGAGTGTTTTAGCACCAAAATCACTTTCTTTAACCTAGCAGAGTAAAACCTGATTCAGAAATAAACATCGATTTAATATAACTAACCATATTATAAGCATTTTTTTTGTAAGATCGGTCATAATTACAAATGTAGGTAAATCTGCATATCTGCATACAACGTTGTTTATATAATTTCTTTACAATAAAATAAAAAAGGCGTGTATTTTCATCTAATAGCATTCTGCGTAATGTCTGGTGTAAGAAGCACGCCTTTTTGTATGAAATGTATGGGAAATGCAGAAATGACACAGTTTCTTTGAATTTTTCTTATTTTTGTTTTTTTTAAGTTTAAAACTTTACTTTTTTTACCCTAGCAGGTTAGCTATAGTGGACGGACGGACGGACGGACCAAACAATACGTCTCTGCATATCTCTCTCGCCTCGTCCACTACCATCAACCTGCACATACATGACCTCAATGGGCCCTAATGCTTTTTACATATTCCTCCAGTATCATCGATACTGTGACATCGAAGGCCAACGCATGTATTAGTGGACGAGATTTTTTTAGAGAACAGAAAAGATATGCAGAGAGTGTAGTGTTTGGCGATCTGGTCTCTCTCTTGCTACCGGGCTAGGGATAATCGTTAAAAAAGATAGCTTTGGGATTCTGGCCGATCTGTAGTATGAAAAATATTTTTGTTATGTTTCCTAATATATATTATTGTTATAGCTGTAATGAGGATATAAATAGACATAAATCTAAATTAAATTAATATTCGTATAATAGACCAGTCATGGCGCAGCGGCACGAGGTGTGACTGTAAAAACCGACTGGTTGTGGGTTCGATCCCCACTCGAGGAGATGAA
>DWAO01001439.1:0-18984 GCA_018230605.1 Heliconius congener
ATATAAATTTAAATAAATATTTCGTTTCCTCGAGTGGGGATCGAACTCACAACCAGTTACTTTTACAGTCACACACTTATGCCTCTGCGCCACGAGTGACCACAATATTTCATTACATTTGTACAAATTAATTTGAAATATTGATATGTTGTTAATAATGTTTGTTGTAAATTGTAACTTCTTTTTACTTCATCATACTAATATTATAAATGTGGATGTAAATTTGTTTTTTTCGATTTAACGCCAAAACTACTTCACCGATAATCATGAAAGTTTATAAACAGATTCTTAGAGGTATTACAAAGGATATAGGATACTTTTTATTATTATTATTTACATATATTTTTTTCTTTGGCTATAAAATAAAAATAAGTTAAATTTAGTTGTAAATAAAATATTGTGTATGTAAACTGAAAACCTTCAATAAATATTTTTTTATGTTGTACGTTGTTTTTGTGCGTTTATATCCAAATTAAAAAAAAAAAGTTAACTATAATATTAACGAACTAAAAACAAATTATTCTTTATAAGGAGATACCAAGTCTTAGTGTATGAAATGACAAACGATCATAATATAAATAACTGTGTTCAAATTGATAATTGAATCGAAATAATCAATCACTTTTTTAGTTACAAATAAGTTAGTTAGTTTTTATCTTATCTTATCTTAAAATTAGTACTACAATAATAGGCAATATTTTTTTTAATATTATTTTCTCAACATTTCTCAATATCTTTAATAAAACAATTATAACCTATAATTCTTATTTACTTAATTAATAGAAAGTATTGTTATTTGTCAGTTTCTAGCCAATTTCCCGTTGATAGTAGAAATATTGGATTTCTCACTCCACTGTTGTTCTGGAAAATAAAGAGGATATATGGATGTGGAGGTTATAATTTAAAGGTTCAGCATATTCATAATAAAAAAAACATGTTACCTAATAGTCTAAGTTGTGTACAAGAATTATGTTAATATATAAAAAAACAATAACCAACGCAATTTTTTTGTGCATTACGTTTTTCTGTTAGTAAAAAATTATAATATTATAATTACTTACTCCAATATTAAGATAATTATTAAAAAAATATGGAATTATTGACTCTTATTACCTCTTATACCTATTTACTATTTAAAATATATTATTTTTGGAGCGAGTGTCTTTTCGAGGGCGAGGGCTTTCAATAAATTAATTTTATTACATTATGTTTTCTATGATTAATATTACTGAAGTTTATGTAAATGTAATTGTTACCTTGGCTTAGTGTTAAGACACTCTCGTCAACAAATATACAAAAAAGTATACAGTCGTATTGATAACCCTTTTCTTTTTAAAGTCGGTAAAATCTTCAAAATATATAAAAGTACGAAATAGTGTTTTTAGTAGTTTTGGTTCACATTTCCTTCTTTAAAAATATAGCAATAGATTAAATTACTGTTTTGCTATAATATATACATGTTTGGCAAAAAAAAATCACTTGACTTTGTCTATATCTTTATGTATAATCATTTTTTACATACAGCCAGGTAGTCGGTGTTAAAAGAATTTATTTCATAATAGAAACTATTTTTTTATTGTTATATTCCAGCTCAAATAATAAATCATATTTGAGGGATTTCTTTTTATTGTAATTTTAATTTAATAATTAATTGCTCTATAAGTGTTCTTAGTAAAAATAAATCTTCTAATTATAATTTACTCTAAATGTTATATATTGGATATCGAAAAATTTATGTATGAAAACTACAAATGGATAAACAATGCACAAACATGTTCAACGAAAATCCAATGTAAAGTTATAAATTTTGCAAGCATAACAATCATTTTAGTATAACAAATAACACATTTTGAAAAGAAAATTAATATTATATATTTTTTAATTAATGCAATATACATTTATCATCTTTCAAAATTTTTCATCAATCTATGTTTGATAGCTTAATAAAAAAAACAATGTAAGTATCATAAACATATTATATACACAATATACACACACATATTATATACATACATTTGTATTTTTTAGAAATTATAAACAAGTGTAGTAAAACTAAGAACGTAAAAAATATAAAGTAAATATTCGTAATTAGTAGGCAAGAAAATTTATTCCATTAAGAATATCTATACCTAATTCTGAGATATAATTTAGAATAATCTTAGCATAGACAAATATAAAACTATTATACCTATTTACCACACGTTATTTACAATTTTGTAATTCACACTGTGTAATAATTTCAAGCTATAAACAAAACAAATATTACATATATTCTTTAGATTTTTTTTGATAAATATTTTTAACAAAAATGTCGACAGTGACAATAATGAATGGTAAATATGGTTTTACCTATTTAAATGAAATTGTCACAGTTAATTTCATTAGAAAACCTTATAAATATGATATTTAATCTATAAATGGCATAAACTCAACAAATTTAGTTTAAAGCATCGTAAATTAGCTATAACAAATCAATATTTCATGTCTACTTAGACAGCAGTAATTTTAATACAAAATATTTTGAGATCCCCCGCCCTTTTACTTAACAAATAAACCAATAGAGCGCCGCATATAGTGCCAACCTTCAGTTTGTTGCCAGAGTGATTGCTCGCCGCGTTGTTGGCAGCAGTGTCGACTGTTGCAAATGGTGGATTGCGTTACTTTTTCTCGTGCTCCGTGTAAAATATTTACGTAAAATAGTGCAAATCTCGTGGTGCAGTGTTTCTGACTCACAGAAACATGTCGGAAACACTGCTGAATAACAGAAAACAACTTCAGAGGCAACTGGTGAGTGTTTATTGTTAGAATTTTACGTATTTAGACCCGGGTGACGCCATGGTGGCTTTATCTGGGATCACGTAAACATGAAATGGTGCATCGCTGCATCGTGTATCGATTTTAGTAACAAACAGGAGCATATTAGAAAATGTATTTTTAACAATGCTATCGAAAACAATGACAATTAATGAGGGTCATCGGACTTAATTTTTTTGCGATCACGCCGCCAGCAAGTTTAAAACGCGGCGGCCGTATGCATTCGCGCATGCGAGAAGGTGTCAAAATCTATAATAGTTTCGAAGATCTCGGCATTGCGATGTAGCGACGTTGACAATGGACAATACGTAAATGGCGCACGGCGGCGACGTCGCGCTCGGAGCATACCTAGTGGGCATCTGGTACTGGTAGGGACGAAGACGAACTCCCGCGGGCTGGCGGAGGGCAGGCGGCCAGGGGCGTGCGCGGTGCGACCACACGTCGAGCTCGCTCGTAATCTAGTTTATTACTCAAACAATCTTCTCTTCAACAATTATTCGCTGACTACGAGACGTATGCCCTAAACACCGTTTTATATTGATTACTGTGAATGATAATCTATCACGTTCCCTATATGATTACAGTCTTTATCAATAAACGAACTCGATCAGTATTAGTTCGAAAGTTTTATTGTTATACGATACGAAGTAGCTTTATGCAGCTACTACATGGCAAATAGTTATCCATTGGCCTTGAAATTACTTAAAAAAGTAACCTACTTGATAATGTAACTCTTTGAAATACATATTGTCATATCATTATTTTTCACTATAATAATGATAAAGATAAAATTAAAAAAATGCTTAAATATAATTCTAAAGAACTATTGCTATTTAAAATCATATAGAGAAAGAAAATAATGAATTTTTCATTAAATGTCACTTTCCAATGTCATTGTTTATACAGTGACTACAATTTGCTTCACTTTTTGACTAGCTAAAAATAATATAATAAACAAATTTCTTTTGTTTTTATATATAATCCTAGGAAAGGTTATTTTGCTCTCTATAACTAGATCTTTACAATAAAACAAAAAAACATCATAAAAGTCATGAGCTAATAAAAATCCTAAAAATATATTTTGTTTATGTAACAGCGGGAACGCAAACACCGCAAGCTCTACTCTGATGAATGGGCTCTTGGAGATGATGAAGCTGAAGGTGGTCGGGGATTCTCTCTTGCTGATAAGCTTGAGAGTCCTCGCTTTGAACATGCAGGTGCAGTGCTGGACATGGTTGGAACTGATCTTACCGTAGCATACTTACAGAAAAATGGATTCACCACTCCATTGCTTTTTAAAGAAAAAGTGGGATTGGGTTTAAGGTAAGTCCAATATCTTATATGAAACTAAAAATGAATTTACGAAATATGTTGTAATTTATTACATAACATTATATAGGTTGAAAAAAAAAACATTTTTCTGTGTTAACCTACATTTTTGTTTATATGAACATATCTTTTTAACTCTTTGTTTGATACAAAATAAAGAGCACATTATGCTGAATAAAACATGAATATTAATCATTTCTTTGGATGGCTTAAATTAAAAGTGGTCAGAGCGCTAGGTGTGGATTTGAGTCCCTGTGCAATCAAATTCTATACATTTTATTGAAATATTTTTTTAATAATTTGTCTCTATTCCACTATACTTACTTTTAGAACCTACAATCTTTAAATACTTCATTTAAAATTGTAACCATATGGGATAATGTAACTTTTGTTGTAACTATAAAGTAACAAAAGTTTGGTGGTTTATTTTTATAATGGAAAACCATATGGTAAATTGGTTTTTAAAACTTTTGAAATCTTTTTATGTGTCTTCGTAATTTAAATGTATATTGTCCGTAATATATTGTAATAATAGGTAAATGGTCTTAATTTTTTTTTTGTAAATGTAGAGTCATATCATTGCTATTCCTAATCGTACAGTGTTTACACTTAAAGTATAAAAGTATTAACAAGCTTTATCTAAACAATTTTTTATTTTTTTTATTGATTTGAATTTGCGACGACAGGCGAAAAATGATTTAATAATCGCAATGAGAACAAGGTGGGATTATATAAATTGTAACTTAATGTCATTTTCGATTATAAACTAAACTTTTTTTTTAATAAAAGGTAGAATCTTAAAAAACTAAAGACTTTTGAAATAAAAAAAATAAATTATGACAATATTACCTATTCTCGATTTGAAGCTTTGACTGATGTTAAATTTGACAATAAATGAAGGAGACGGTGTGGCCGTTATGGTCTTAATCTGAATTTAATCAAATAGCGTCTTAACATAAACGTAATTTTGGTTAGGCATTAACTAATACTAATTTTGGAGCTTTCAATATGATGTAAATAATCTTATTTGACACATATAACCGTATTTATTCGAAAGGGAATTCACTTTTTGCCTTGAATTTTATTAGAATACACGAGTACTGTTTCAACTAATCACGTGGTTGTCAAATTATTATTTGTATATTTGTCTGTATGAAAATGGATTGAAAATGTCACGTAGACGTCAAATTTTGCATTTTAATTTATTGCTGTAATATAAACGACTTTTATCCAAAAAAACGATATGACGTTATTGATTGTTATTAATTTATATGAAAATATATTTCTACACAACAATATTGTCAATAGAATTAATAACAATCTTTTTCCAAAAGAAAAAAAATCATAATTTACGCCTACAGCTCGTTTCATTTAGATTTTAGAAGAAAGAGTTAGGCTCTATATTGCTGTAACTTTTAATAAACTTCTTTCTAATTAAATAACCAACTGTAGGGATTATGTTTAATGTTTTGTGTGTTATGTACATAAATTAAAATTGCGATTGTCTAAAAATAAATATAAAATAAAAATGTTAAAGCAGTGATGCTCGCAATTATTAAATAATACAATTTACTAAAATTAGCTAAACAATTTAGATTTTAAATGTTTTTTTTTTAGCTAAACAAATTTATCGGAATTATAAGATGGAGATTATACAAAAACTATGTAAATAATTACATATTTCTTTATTTTTTCTCTAAAGAAATTAAAAATATTGTTATACTACCACTAAGAAAGCAGCTAACTTAAAATAAAAAAAATAAATAAAAAATAAAAAACTATAATAAATCTTATCTACTTAAGACGAAGCAGGAAATGTATGAATGTGCTTACAAGTAAACTCTGTGTTGTCTACTTTTGATCACGTACGATAGGATTTGTAGATTAGTTAGTTGACTTGTTTGAAAAGTTATTGGGTGACATTTGTTTTATTTGGAAATTGGTTATATTTTAATATTTATCCTAGGTTGATGGTGATCTCGGATTATTATAATTTTTATAATGAATGTTTACTATTTAGAATAAGGGATTTTTTTTGGTTACATAAATATAATATTAAAATGGGATGTTGCCATAACACAAAATTAACTATCTACATAATTATATTATTAAACTTTACACAATTTATATATTATTACCCTTTTACTCAATAATAACAATAAATAAATATAACTTAAAATTAATAACATTTTTTTTCTTTTAAAAGTTTCTCGTTCAACGCTAAGGTATTCGTTCCAAAGTTTTATTTACTTTTTAACTTATTATATTTTACTTTTCAAAGGTTCAAGTAGAAATATGCAATAAACATTTAACTCTTTAGTTTGTACTTACTACCCAATTTATAATGCGAACGTGACGCGTCGTGACATAAGTGGTTGCTCGCTTACAAACTCGCTTTTCCTAATCCACTGGCCATATAAGACTCTGAGACAGAGACACAGACTCTGGAGTGACTGACGTTACATCTTCTATACTTGGCAACTAAAAATTAAGTTTTTATTTTTTTGTTATACCGCGCTTACCTAATTTATTTTTAAACTGTTGGCATTTCTTACTGTGTGTTTTTTTTAAAATAGTCATTTGTATTGACCATAGATTAAAAAATATTTGACATACGGTCTGACATAAGCGGTGACAGCGAAACAAATGATACTATTGATGAAACCGAATTGTGTTGTCGTTACGATAAAATATGTAAAAATAAATCACTTTTATGTCATTTTGTTGCGGTGGACAAGTTGTGAGCGCTCTGAAAGTAGATTTTCACTCGGGAAGTAAATAACCAAAATTAAGAAAAAAAATTAAATTCAAATGTGCGCATTCATGTATTTTGTTACTTTCAAAGCGGCCACAACTCGTCAGCGCTACTGTACTATGATATTTAATATTCAGTTTAAGAGAATTATATTAAAAAAAATGTTTTAAATAGAGTCATTTAAAGTGATGATTTGCTATAACCAAGTAACGAGTGTAGAATTATTTAAAAATAACCGTGTTTTATGTATTCATTATAGGTTTCATTTAAAAAAAAAAGAAATTTATATATTTTAATTAAAAATAAATATATATAAATTAAATAAAAACAAATATTTATACTTATTTTTATTTAATTTAAATATATATTTATTATAAACTGGCATTAGAATAGTTATAATTAATAGGTGAACGATAAAGTAGTAGAAAAAGAAACAGATATTAAAATGATTGAAATTGCGTTTTTATATTATATCTTTGTAGAGAGGTTCTTTTCAATTAGATAGAGAAAATAATAAAATTTGAAGCGCTTGAAACATTAAAATTTGCTGCATTTGTTGTGACTAAGCTTTATGCTACATCCCGCATATAGCAATGATGGCGTAGGGATTCTAGTGTTAAGACACTCCGTCCCCCACTTTTCGCCGAATTTTTCGAGGCATTGCGTACTGAGTAGTGAAGCTCTACGCCAGTCTTTTGCACTGGTACCAGACCGAAGAAATGAAAATATTAATAAATAATAATTGAATGAATTATTATTTATCCCCCGAATGTGAGATTGAACCCACAACCGTCGGGTTACAGTCACACGCCTGTGCCGTTGCGCCATGGTGACTCACTGTAAGCTTCATTTTCAAATAATGATGAAAGCGTATTGAATAGTTTAGTAGACTGTAACAACCCACAAAATACACGTACATAGTATACTTATACTGTACTTTTGAAACTTTTCTATAGTTTTTTCTTACAATGTACTCACTTTAGGTTGTTCATTATATTAGCATATTTTACTTCGACATTCAGACCAGTTCGATCTCCAGTAGAGAAAATAAAATATTTATTTAAATTTATATTTTCACTTTCACAATTTATATTTTCACACAAATCAGCGGAAAATCGGGAACAGAGTGTCTTAACACTAGGTTAGGATAAGCAGAGGGCTTATCCTGCTGTGTGCGGGATACAGCATGAAGCTGAATATATACTTCGACATGAATTATGCTTAACGTATGCATGTAACGAGCATGTAGATGTTATCATCACCAAAACATGTTTATAAACATTTCAATTTGCAACGTTATTTCGTGGAAGTTAGAAAAGTCTCTTGTGCTGCTGTCCTGGCTTCTAAATATAGATCATATCAGTAATTATAAAAAAATAATACTGTTTATGATTCGTAAGAATTAATTAAATAAAAATTAATAATTAAATCAGCTTCAGGGAGCAGCAGGGTGGGCAGAGGGAACCAAGTGTTAAGACACTCTCGTTTCCCACTCGATTAATTTAATGTTTATTAATTATATTACGAAACTACCGAATCGCTCGCGGCTTCGCCCACTTGAGCTACATAATTATAAATTAACTAATCTGCACCACTTTCGTTTCGTAATAATAATATCATTTTTCAAAAACAATATTAATAATTATATTGAAAATTCAATTCAATTTGAACCAATTCTATAACAAACAGCTAAACAACAGTATAACAAACAGTTTAGTTTCAGTTTTAGTTATTTATAGCAAATTTTGTCGGGCAACATTCTTTAAAATTATATATAAATTTTTTATTAATAAACTAATTGAAATAAAACAAACAATGGTTCTGAAATCGTCTTCGTCATATTATAAAATATAGATTGTTTTTGTCAGCACCAATTTAAAACATAAAAATCATAGACACTAGCCATAGACGATGTTATGAATATCAGTCATAATTTTTGTTAAAAGTATACGTTATTATAATTATACAATATAATACTACAGTAACATGACTTCATAGTGAACACGTTCGTACAATGATCATACAGAATAAATTATATTGGTTTTAAATGTATGATGTATGATGCTTCGTGTCTATGGTACTTGTAATAATAATTTAAATTTGTTTATTTATCTATATTTTTATCAAATTAATAATTATGTTTTTTTAAAATATTTAACATGGATCTAAAAAAATAATAAAAATATTGATTTAAGATCTGCTACACGCTGTATCCCGCACTCAGGAGGGTAGGCAGAGGGAATCTAGTGTTAAGACATTCTGTTCCCCAAATTTTCGCCGAATTCTGGAGGCATTGCAGTGGCAGGCAGGCAAGTGGCAGAACTCAACGCCGCGCTTAGCCTCGACACTGGAGCGGAACTGCAACTGAAAAAATGGAAATATACCCTGCTGAGTGCGAGATAAGCGTGAAGCTGATTAAAGTTGAAAATATTAAATATTTCATTTCTTCGAGTGGGAATCGAACCCACAACCTGTCGCGTTTACAGTCACGCTTGTGCCACTGAGCTACGACTGGCCTCGACTAGACTAGTGTGTGAGAGAAAAATCGAATGACGATCAACCTGCACTTAATTCTGCAAATATTTGACCGATCGAATCGTTTACGTGTCGGCGCTCATAAAGGTCACGCGTGTTTTCGCATTTCATTGATTTTAGTACGACGGCGACTGAATCTTCATAATCGGGTTATTAACGGACCTTTAACAATTATTGACAAAACAGAATTAAAAAAATATTAGATATAAATATATTTAAAAGTTTTCATTCTATGTGTTACGCTTAAAAATGAGAATAGAAAATAAATTGTTATGCAAATAAATTATATGTATATATATATATATATATATATATATATATATATATACATATACTTTTTGCGTTGTTTTTAATAATATTTTTCTTAAAAATGTTCGTACAAAATTATAACATAAATCGTACAACGCACTTACAGCTTAACTAAACATGCATAATGAAAATTAAAAATCGCATATTGAATGAAAAAACAAACAAACGCACAGATTCACGCTGTATCCGCACAGCACGATAGGCAGAGGGAACCTAGTGTTAAGACACTCCGTTATCCACTTTCCGCTGATTTCTGGAGGCATTGCGTGTTGAGTGGCGGAACATAACGCCGCGTTTTGCCTAGGCACCAAAGAGAAGAAATGAAAATATAAATGTAACAAAATATGTAATTTCTACGATTGGAGATCGAACCCACAACCAGTGTATTTTGCTGTCACACGAAAAAATAAATAAGTTTTTATTATATTATTAGTATTAGTTATTTAAACAATATTTACTGTTAAGTAAAGAAACACATTGAAACAGAAGCTTTATTTAAAATCCTTTTAAATTAAACTGCTATTTGATTAATAAATGTAATAACTTTTAACAACTTAAACCAATTTGTGTTTGCCGTTGATATAATTAAATTGTTCAACTATTCAGTAATGGCCACTAGTCTGAAACATACTTCCCTTCGGAATACCATATTGTAATTTGTATTGCGTAAATCACTTACAACCTGCACACAGTAGGATATGCAGAGGGAACCTAATGTTTAGACACCCCGTTACCCACTTCCCGCCGAATTTTTCGAGACATTGTGTGTTGAATGCAGAACGCAACTGGGCCTTGGTGTCAGTGCGAAAAAATGAAATTCTCAAGAAATAATAATAATAATCCCACGAGTGGGGATTGAACCCATAAGCGTTGCACTCACACCCTCGGGCCCCTGCACCACGACGGCCTCAATATTATAAAACAAAATTACAAAATATGACCCGATAAAATAAATAAAACTAACCTAAACTCTAATATAGGCCGATAACCGCGGGCTTATCAATTGATTTGATTGTAGTTAACGTTCGCAATTCCCTCGAGTACTAGATTTGTATAGAGAATATGTATAAATATATCTCGTGGCGTAGTGGTGGTAACTTTTAACTAATATGGTATGCGAGGGTGATGGGATCCAATCGTGTTTTGGGTCCGGTTTCGTATGGAAAAAGGGCACAATTGGAACGTTTGTCTACATATAAATATATGGAAAGATAATTTAGCGATACGACAGCAAGAAACATATATTTATAATAATGCATAGTGCGGTCAAAGCTACAATTTTCTATTTAATGTATATTAATATATAGAACAAAACTACATAGACGATAATATGGAACTATTAGTTATTTTAGTAGAGTCGTATATTAAAATTTACTGTTTTTTTTAATTCTTCACAATTATAATAAATAATATGGTGCTTTTGTTTAAATAATACAAAATACATATAATTGAAATTTGCTTGCTAAATTTCTTTTTTTTTGTTTTTTTTTCAGCTTCACGCTGTAGGTACATAAGCCCCATATAGAAGGATACTTTGGAGGCATTGCGTGTTGAGAGGCGGTACTCAACATCTCGCTTTTGTCTTGGTACCAGAGCGAGGAAATGAAAATATTAACACAGCAGGGTAGGCAGAGGGAATCTAGTGTTCCCCACTTTCTGCCGAATTCTGGAGGCATTGCGTGTTGAGTGGCAGAACTCAACGCCGCGCTTAGCCTCGACACCAGAGCGGAGAGATGGAAATATAAATTTAAGTAAATATTTTAGTTGTTAAAGTTGTGGGTTGGATTCCCACTCGAGGAAATGAAATATTATTTATTAACAATTTCATTTCTTCGACCTGAGCGAAGCGAGGGACGTTACTTTCTACCACTCAACGCTCAATGCCTCACTAAATTATCGGAAAGTAGGAAGGGGAGTGATTTAAAACACTAGGCTCCCTCTGTCTACCCTGTTAAATGGGAGATACAGCGTGAAGCCAGAAAAAAATTAGTACATTAAAAAGCAGCTTCCAAAGCTCGTTCCATGAAAATCAAGTTACCGAGTGCATCGAGAACCTTTTAAACACCTACGCAGTTTGCGCCCGTCCCCAGCCTTTTCCCGGAATTACCGGGTCCAATGCAATTACAGCACGCCAGAGACTGTCCTATCCTATCCTATATAGCTGTGTCCTGTAAATGTGTTAACGTCGTCCGTGGGTTGACTATAAATAGCATTTTATAATACTAAAATGATATCTATATATTTATAGATATGGCTTTGAGAGTTACGTTTTATGTGCATAAATGAAATAAGAGTGACTCGTTTCTATTTTCTTTGGTAATTTGTCATTATCTTTTTATAGTTCGGTTTTTTGTATTAGGTTTTTGGACTGGTAGTCAGTATTGAAATAGTGAAGAAAGGTGAGTTTAATATTTATTGACGGGGGAGTTCCTGGAGTCTCTGATGTAACTAGTTGCTTTTGCCATCTTTTATATATCACAGATTGTGTATTCAGTCTCCACTCACTCTTCCCTTAAGCTTTCGATGTACTAAGGGTTAAAAGCACTAAATATGTGTATAGGCTAGTCGTGGCGTAGATGCTCAAATGTTTGACTGTAAACGCGAGAAGTTTTGGATTCGAGTCCCACTCGAGGAAATAAGGTATTTAATATATTCGTTTTCGTGTCCAGACAAAGTTCAGCGTTGAGTTCCGCCACTCAACACGCAATGCCTCCAGTATTTGGCGGAAAGTGTGGGGAACTGAGTGTTTTAACACTACGTTTCTTCTGCCTACCCTGCTGTGTACGGGGATACAGCGTGAAACTAAAATTGTATATAGAGATGTTCATTAATTGGAGTAAATAAACATTGTCATACAATTTTTTGGCTTAATTTTAGAAATGAGTAGGTTGATTTCGACACAATTTATTTGATCCATAACAACATGTTTTTTTAACGAAAATATTTTTATACATTGTTTTCATTTTACTTTATTAAAAAATTCGTAGCGCTCGCTTTGGAAAGGCCAATCGATACTAAATATGTAGGTAGATATTTATTTTCATACCGAATTGCATGATGAGAGCTTCAATTGAATTCCGGATTGTCGATTTCCTATTCAATCCACGGCCCATCTACTGTTGTCAAAAAAGATACGCTAAACTCTTAATTTTTATTACGTTCATTTTTATGTAACCTATATACCTACTGTCTTAGTAGCTTCACGTTGTATCCCGCAAATAGCGAGATAGGCAGTGGGAACCTGGCGACCTAATGTTAAACCACTCCGTCCCCATTAAGATAATTCCGTTCCCCATTTATCGTCGAATTGTGGAGACATTCTGCGGGTTGAGTAGCTGAACTCAACGCCGCGCTCTATCTCGACATCTGAGCGAACAAATTAAATAATTTCCTTAAGTGGGGTTGAACCCACTACCTATCGCGTTTACCCGTAGTCACACGCCTGTTCATCTACGCCACGATTCTATGAAATAATATCCACTCAACACACAACCTCTCCAGAGTTTGGTGGAAAATGGTGAGTGTCTTAACACTAGATTCCCTCTCCCTGGCCAGCTGTGTACGGTATATATAAAAAAGCTCCAAAGCCATAGAATTCCAGTTGTAAAATTATTTTATTAAACTATTTTACAACTAGAATTCTATGGAGATGGGAAAAACATCCTGGCAACCGCATATCGACGTAGCAGATGGCAAGGCAATGTGCTCGTAGACCGGTTCCTAATAGATGACCAATAGTCATGTTATTGTTTGACATTTACACCCTTACTGGTTTTTGTTCTTCGCAATGCCATTACACAGTTTAACATTTTAAATGTGGGAATCGAACCCACACCCTGTCGCGTTTGGAGGCAGGTTCAATAATACATTTATTTTAAAAAATATGTTACAACTACGCTTATCGCGTTTATATTGAGTATATTTTTGATGATGATATGACAATCGTCTTTCGGCCAAAAACCTTTCAATTTATTGTTGCAAAAAAAAACGTTAAGCTAATATCTATAGGGCAGGCTATAAACTCTATTTTGACAACTTCCAACAAAAAAAGATGTTGTGGATGGTATGTAGGTAATATCCAAATTTTATCATTCGCTATATTTGTTACTAAATTCTAACCATTTTCGATTTATTTCTGGAGTTCAAGCTTATGAATAAGGCAAAAAGGATTATAATGAGATTTTATCCTTTTTCAAGCTTCACGTTGGATCCTACATATTTTAGGGTAAAAAGGGAACTTGGTGTTAACATATTCTCCGTTCGTCCATACTTTAAAAAAAACCTAATATTAGACACTAGCCGTTTTACACTTCCCGCCAAATTTCGAAGTGTTGAGTGGCGGGACACAACGCTGCTCTTTTATATATATATATTATAATGAAAATATAATTCATTCTCAAAATTCGTTTTCTCTATTGAATGAAGAAGAACCTGCTCAGCTGGTTTGGGCACGTCGAACGAATGAGTGATGAAAGAATGGCAAAAAAGATTTATGACGGTAAAAGTGAGTGGTAAGAGAGGTAGGGGAAGACCTCGGTTGAACTTCGAAAACAGTGTTAAAGATACTAGAAGAAGGTCACGTGAAAAGTATGAGAACCCCCGAATGGCATGTATGGAAGAGGTATGCAGAGACCGTACCGTTTGGCACTCCGTTCTACCTGACTACCCCGCTAAGGGATACAGCGTGAAGCTAGATTAGATTAGATTTATCAAATGTGGGAATCAAACCCACAACCGTCGCATTTCAGTGACACGCTTGTGACACTACACCACTACGACCACCAATTATACGACAAGATAATTTATTCAATTGAAAAAAAATATAATAAAAAAAATATGCTTGTGATTTTTTCTCTCTAAGATACTGGTTACCATTATGACGTTTCCGACGCCGGGGCTGTCTATCTATAAACATCCTCACTTTAACTATAACTACATCTTCCTAGGAAGATAGATTTGTCTTATAGTTTCTGCAACATGTGATCTCCATTATCTATAGACTCATTGCGATGCGAATACGTTGTCTAGGCCGTCGTGGCGCAGGGGCACAAGTGTGTGACTGTAACGCGACGGTTGTGAGTTCTATCCCCGCTCGACGAAATGAATGGTCGTTATATATTTGAATGATATTGAATATTTGAAATTATTCTCTCGGGTAATTAAGCAAATGAGCAGCGTTGAGCTCCGCCTCTCAACCCGCAATGCCTTGAAAAATTTGGCGGAAAGTGGAGAACGGGGTGTCTTAACACTAAGTTCCTCCCTCTCCTTAACCTGCTATGTGCGGGATACAGCGTGATTAGTTTATTTGATTTGATTGATTGATGATTTGATTTGCGAATCATAGTTTATCTTAAGTGTAATAATCAAAAGTAAAATGAACAACTTGTTTCACTTTTGTTCTTTTGGAAGCTTGAAAAAAGAACTTTTATAATTAATTCTGTTAGCTAACTATAACTCAGAAATTCAAGAAGTTTATATTTATTTGGCGCACGTGGTAGTATTATATTTGTTTCTAACTTTATTTCTATTTTCCTTTTTAAAAAACGTAAATGTTATAAATAAGAATATAATTTTTAAAAACAATAAAAAAGATCATATTGTAAATAACTTTACTTTCTTTTTACAAATATTGACTTAACTCGGTGATTATTTCTATATCTAAATTATTCATTGTAATGTTAGGTTAGCCAAGCTTATTACTCCAAATTGTATTTTTCCTTGTTCAAGTGTGAAAAATATGTGTTCTAATAATTTAAAGCAATAATATATCAGTAAAAGTTAAGGTAAATATAAAGTGAATGAGGTTCTTTTTTTCAGCTTTACGCCTTATCCCGCATCTAACAGGATAGGCAGGGGGAACGTAGTGCTAAGACACTCCGTTCCCCATTTTATGTCGAATTCTTTTAAAGTGTTGAGTGGCGGAACTCAACGCCGCCGGGCTTTTGCCTTGTTACAAGAAATGAAAATATTAATAAATAATAATTCATTTGAGCTTATACAGTATTAAATAATATCATAGTAAGAGTAGGGTTTGAAACTAACCCACAGCTTATGATGTACCAAGGGTTGAATAACTTCATTAATTATTTCGCTGTTGGTAAAGCTGCCTGCGCTTCCATGTTCAATATCACCCTTTAAAAAAAGGGATTATAGAAATATGGTTCCTGTTATAAAAAAATAAAAACTCTATATAGTATATAGTAGATTTTATTAAAAGTAATACTAGATTAATTTATTCTTGTACAGATATTGTATTAGTCCAGTTATAAGGAAAGGCCAATCATGGTGCAGGGGCACGTATGACTGTAAACACAAAAGGGGCTGTGGGTTCCATTCCCACTCGAGTATATGAAATATTTAATATTTTCACGCAACGCCTCCAAAATTTGGCGTTAAATGGGGAACGGAGTGTCTTTACACTAATTTCCCTCTGCCTACCTGTGCAGGCACGTGCTACACCAGCTGTGTGGGTTACAAGAGTAATGCTAAAAAATTTTTAGTCATTTTCACATATTGTACTTGTCCGAATATTAGATAAGGGTACTAAGATCATCCAAAGGGTAGATGTTACAGCATTTTTTTTTAATTATATGAATTAAAATTAAATCAGCTTCACGATGTATCCCACAGCAGGGTAGGTAGGCGGAACCTAGTTTTAAGACTTTCCGTTCCCTACTTTTCGCCAAGTTCTGCAGGCATTGCGTCTTGAGTGGCGGAACTCAACGCCGCGCTTTACCTCGACACCAGAGCGAAGAAATGAAAATATAAATGTAAATAAATATTTTACTTCCTCGTCTGGGGATCGAATCCACAACCAGTCGATTTTACAATCACACTTTGTGCCCCTGCGTCACGACTCCTAATTTAAATAATTAAATTATATGAATAATAATGTCTTCCCATATTTATAGCACAATTAAATAACAAATCCTAATAATCAATATCCGATGCTGAGTATACCCAAGAACCAGTCGAATAAAGCTAGCTACTGGCAATTATATCACTATACACTATACTATAAGTTCCAAATCTTTATCTATAGGCGTGTATTTCTAAAACAAAATGGAAGCCGCTTAAGCTTAACATTGCGACACACGATAAAGAATATTAATTATTTAAATACCTAGCAAATACTGTTTAATGAATGTCCCATAGAATACTTTAATATGACAGTAACAAAAGACAAAAGCAAAGGTCGTTTCTCTAGGAAATGGCGTATTATAAACCGAAACCTGAAATGGAAAAGTTTACATGAAGCGCAGCAACACGTCCACTCTGTAACGCTGAAAGCGGACGACTGAACTGAAGCAACATACGACGGATGCAATGAGTTGTGACATGTGGAAGTCAATAATATGACCAATAAATAATACATTATTGAAATATATATTTTTTAGTACTATTATTGATATTTGTTTTGTATTATACATTATTAATTTACAATTAAGGCATTTCCTTTGTTTGCAGGGTGCCAACCAGTAACTTTACAGTGAACGACGTGCGCATGTGCGTCGGCTCTAGGCGCCTACTTGACGTCATGGATGTAAACACGCAGAAAAATATCGAGATGACCATGAAGGTAAACAAATCGGTGCAACACTGTGTATTGATAAAATAAATCAGCTTCACGCTGTATCCCGCACACGGCGGGGTAACCAGAAGTGGCCTAGTTTTAAGAAAGTCCTTTCCACATTTTTTTGCCGAATTGGGAAGACATTGCTTGTTGAGTGGCGGAACTCAACGCTGCGCTTTGCTCCGACACGAGATCAAAGCAATAAGAATTATTTCATTTCTTCGGGTGGGGATCAACCCCACAACCAGTCGCGTTTACAGTCATACACGATAGGCCTCACTATCTTACTTTACTACTAATTACTATTTGAGTCTACGATAACAATGCAATTAACATGAAACACGATTAAAAAATATTAAAATTGAACTAAGTTTTTGAGCGCAGTTCCGTTTACGTGTCATATTAATATTCTTATTATTTCTAATCTATTGTTAGGAAAAAGTGGGGATTGATGTGTCTTAACACTATGTTCCCTCTGTTGTGTGCGGGATACAGCGTGAAGCAGATTTTATTTTGTTAGGAAAATGAAAATAAATAATAAGGGGAGCGTTAAGCGGCCCAGTCGGAGTTTTCTGCCATTTCAAGAAAAGTTATTATTTAGCAATACTATCGCATGCAATAGTTTATATTGACACACCTCTTTTTATGTGAACCGATTTAAATAAGACTTATACTGAATGTTAGAGAAGTTTGTCAAAAGACAATAGTGAAAACTACGATTAAAAGGGTTCAGCCGCATCTGATATTAGCGTGCACAAACGCACAGACAAACAGACAAAGAGAAAAAAATATATATTTTTTGGCTTTTATTACATTGACACATGCCCACGATTTTTAGGTTTTTTTCTCATTTTCTATGTATCGACAACGAAGATTTACGGTTGTATTATATCTATAGATTTTAAAATATGCAAAAGTAACTAAATTACTCATTTACATATTTCATAGCGATGAGTCCATAATAAGTAAATAAAATATAAATAAAAAAATTGCTTTATCATAGCATGGTAGACAGAGGTAGTAGGGGAAAGCTAGTGTTAATAATACACTCCGTTCCCTACTTTAATTAATAAATAATAATTCATTCCCCCGAGTGGGAATCGAACCTACAAACGTCATGTCATGTCACACCCTTGTACCCCTGCGCCACGACGGACTCAGATATAAAAAATAAAAAGAATTTGTGCTACATAGATAGATATATTATTTATTAATAATTAAGATAAATATTGATCAATTTTACTTTAATATCGACAGAATTACAACTATAAAAACTCAAGAACAATAAAGAAAGCGTAACAATTTTTAAATATTTTTACACATTTTTAAAGTGTTTATTCCATAATTAGGAAAGAAAAATACTTATTAAGAAAACGTAAAAAAAAGTATTTTTTTTAAATATTAAAATAATAATAAAATATATTCATAATCAGGATTGGCAACGCTATTACGACGACCCCAACAAGGAGAGGCTCCTCAACGTGATATCTCTGGAGTTCTCCCACACCCGCTTGGAGAATTACGTGCAAGCGCCACGCATAGTGCGTCTCATCGACTGGGTCGACACCGTGTGGCCGAGACATTTGAAGGATCAACAGGTATTGTCGCTTATAGTATACAGGTTGGAAGTGTCAGCGCTCCTTTTACGGGAACAGCATATAGGGTAAAA
>DWAO01001440.1:0-18984 GCA_018230605.1 Heliconius congener
TAAACTAAATATAAGCATAATTATCTTAATATCAAACCATATTAAAATTGAATCGACAATTGAACTCCAAGCTCAGGTTTTACTCCACAGGACTCTACACCTACATACGAGTTATAGCTAATGCAATACAATAATAATGAAAATTAAACAAAATTAGTGAAAAAACCAACAATCATGATCATGATTACGTAATCGCTGCCTACTTATCAAATTTTCACAACATTGTAATTATTCAAATTGGTCGCTTAATAGCGGCGTAGAGGCGGGGTGGTAGAGCCGCTAATAGCGAGCGACGACGGGGAGCACATATGGGTAAATGCCAACCAGCCTGAAATCATTCATTATATTCAAAACTATTTGGTGGTACAGTGGTGGCTAAGGTACAAGGTGTGGTAAGGGTGTTCGATCCTCATTTAGGGAAATTTATATTTAGGTAAATTGTTTTTCGCTCGATTGTAATGCTTCGAAAATTGGATTTAAAGTAGGAAACGGAGTATCTCGATGATAAATTTCCACTGACTGCTTTGCTATGCGGTAAAAAAACGTAAAGTTGAAGCTGGTAAAGTGGTAATGGAACTGGATCTGGTCTGGTACCATAACTGGTCTGAATTTGTACTGCCACCATAATATACTTAATTTAAAGATGATGATTAGTTACCAAGAAATTTGTTAACTGACATAGAAATAGCCTAAATAGATTGTCATACTAAAATATTTGACAATTCCAACAATGAAAAAATATTGGCAAAACCAACCTTTTGTCTTTTGAAGTCGGTTAAAATATTTTTTATGGAGTTGATATTAAAAAAAGATAACTGTTACCAAATTTAGAAAATATATTAATTAAAGTAGAGAAAAAGAAATGTTAAGCAAATAAAACACACAGTTTTGAAAAGTTGTATTTACATCTTTTACCAACATATTCATGTTATAATTTGATTATTAAAATATTTACATGTATTTTTTTTTAATAATACGTAAAAAACAATTTCTCTAAAATGCAAAAGTTACTCCAGAACAGTATTACAAAAATGTTCTAAAAATCCAAATTATATAGTTTTATCAAGTTTTTATGTATTTATTATTAATAACAAATCAAAACATAGTGAACTACGGTAGAGTCAGTAAAGTAGAGTAGAGTAGCGGCGGCCATCTTGCGAGCATTGATATTCAGCTCACGTCGCGCCGCCCGGCTCCGTGCAGTGCAGTGCAGCAAACAATCCACACGAATTTAAAAACTTTAAACACTTTTACACGATTATCACACAACTACTTGTTGTAAGTGGCAAACGCTTTTTTACCCTTAAGTTTTTATGATAATATTGATATAAATATTGTTTTTTTTATTATATAATATTTCGTTTTCGCTTCACGCTGTATCCCGCATAAGATGGGGTGGGTAGGCAGAGGAAAACAACACGCATAGTGTTCAGACACTCGGTTCCCGTTATTTTGCAACAATACCGCGCTCATTTTGAAGGGAAAATATTACGTGAGTTGGAACCAAACTCGCAAACACCGAGTTTAAAGATCGAGTTTTGGCTGAGACAAACATGTCTAGATGTTTTTTTCAACGGTCTAGATGTTTTTTCTTAAATAATCGGTAACTTTCAAATGTTATAAATAAAATGCTAATATTATAAGTACAAATTTATTTTTAACATACACTGAATATTCAAAGAATATGTTTCTCAGTTTTCCATTACTAAAAGTATGCAAATTGGCTAACCGTATCTAATTACACTTTCAACCGTAACACCTAAACAGAGGCACAATCATTAAGGAATCTTAAAGGGGGAAGTATAAATAAGGCAGGTTTATTCGATAAGACAGAAAAACGGCATTCCAAAGCGCTTCTCTATTAAATTCGCAATAAAATTTCAATTACCCGACCGCGGCGCGGACCGGCGGAGAGCCCGACGTAGAGCCGACTGTTGTGCATCTCAAATTATAGAGCTCCATTGTTCGCGGATTAGCCGAGTGGGCCGCGGTAATTGAAATAGCTTAGAGCATTAGACGGCTCTACCACCACCAGGCAGGACGACCCCCGTCCCGGGAACACAGGGGTTAATTGGCAAGCTTGTCGAAGGCCACACTGAGCTGGTCGGCCACCTCACTGTAGCGCATTCTTGTAGGATCACAAGTTTTGTGTGACAGAGCCGTTTTCAATTAACCCACCCCAAGGCCGAAAATATGTAATCGTATTAATTTATTGCCCCACACTTTGTGGTGATTAGTAATGGATTTTTGGGGAATTTTTGAAATATTTGTGGTTATGAAATAGAGCAAGTTTACAACTGCTTTCATTTAATTAAGTTATGGTCATGTTGAAATAAGTAATTTTATTATTCTGATTTATTTAAATACGTTGTCAAAACAAAAAAAAATTGTATAACAATATTTAAAAATTACAAATTTCAGTCCTTTTTTACCATTTTCATAACTTTATCATATCTCAAATAAATAATTTGAAAAGTTGCTCTTACAAAAACTCTCCCAAAACTAAAGAAATCCAATCATAATAGAAAAATGTAAATACTTTAAACATTCTGAGTAACACTTGAAACGGTGTAAAACTGGTAGCCTGTACAAACAATATTATTTCTGCGAAAATGCAAAAAAATATATAAATATAGAGAGTGGCGCCTCACGGACTCTACCATTAAGATCCTATGAAAACATAGAGCAAGCAAGACAAGTTGAGATTAACAACTTCTTTCGCGCACAAATTACAGGCTTCATATATTTTAATATAAATTATTTTAATTAAGGCAAAATAGAGAATGTTGAATGAAATAAAAACTGTGCGAGACTTAATCGGCGTGAAAGCACCAGGATAAAACACAAGTGCCTACTTTATACCACTAAATAATTAAATCTGTAATATGAATACCGTCAAGTCACTTTGAGATGCTCGAAAAATGAGTATTAATAGCAAATAGTACAACTAAAGACTAATTTAAGACGCGAATTCATATTTATATCATTTTTGTTCTAATTTTAATTTAATTATATATTAAAAAGAAAGTCATTTTTTGTTATAATTATGCTTAACGTGATATTTAAGTCTGAAACATCAACTTTAATTATATAATTTCTTATCTACGTTATACAAAAGGAAAAAAAATATTGAGTAAACAATTAGCCTCACACATTTCCTTTACAGTATTAAGATACTCCGTTTACTTTTCACAATTTTAACCCTTTATTTCGACATAGTAGCGTGCTTAGTAGCAAAAGTTAATGTTGCGATTTGTCTACCAGAGCGAACTGAAACTACTTATTTAGAAAACGTATAAAAAAATTAACGTAGCGGGACTCGAACCCGCGCCTTCTGGAAATCGACCAGGACTAAAACTAATTGAAATATAATCATTTTTCTGTCTGGGAATCGAATCCACAACCATGGTGTTTATTTTCCCTGTTCCACTGCGCCACGACGGCCTCGAGTATTAATTTAACTTAATCTTGAACGGCAAAAATGTTAGGTTCCATGTCACCTGTTTAGCTGTACAGCTAAACAGGTGTCCAGCTTACCTAACGAAAGTAAAATAATCTAAACACAATTTTTTTTGTTTATTAGTACAGTGGGTTCAATTCCCACTCACGGATAAACATTATTATTCATTACCGCTACATTTAAACAACACGCGATGTGTCGAAAACTACAACATACATGTAAAATAAATAAGATATAGTCTTCCGGATTTCCCCGTCAATGTGCTCTTATATTAAAATAAGAAGTTTTTTTTTCAATATTAAATAAACAAATATGTAATATGATTAATTATAATTTCTTCGAAATAGAAATTTGCAAGTGAATGATAAAAAGAATAAAAATAAGAATGTGCGGGATGTAGCGTGAAATGAAAAAAAAAATACAATTTCAAGAGGATATACACAGTATTAAGTGATACACAAAAAGTTGTTAAAAACGTCGTTCATTTCCTGTCTTTCATATAAAAAAAAATATATAGTACAAAAGGTGTTTAGCAATTGTATAGTTCAGTCACAATAGAGGTGAGTGGTACATCCCTAACCCCGGATTAACGTCAATCCTGTCATAATATTTACGAATAAAATTAACAAATTACGCGACTACAATAGTAGAGTTGTGGGGTTAAAGAAATTACGTTAGCACCCGCCCCGTTACACCTCTTTTTATAATATTTAATTCAATCCTTTATTGAATGTAATAGCTAATGGTTTTTATCAAACTACGGAACACAGTGTCTTGACACTAGGTTCTCTCTGCCTACCCTGTTATGCGGGATACAGCGTGAAGCTGTTATTATTAATTTACCTGTATGTATAAATGGAAATGGAGGATATAAATAGATGTATTTGTAAACGTGACACTTATGGGTTCAACTTCCGCTCGAGAGAAAACAACTATTTTTCGCTCTAGTAAAAAGAGAAAAGCGCACCGTTGAGTTGCGTCGCTGAACACGCGATGCCTCAAAGATTCGGCGAAAAGTTGCGAACGGAGTGCTTTAACTAAATATGATCTTACAGTACAATATGAATAAAAATAGTATTCATATTCTACTGTAAGATTAATAATACACGTGGCTTACCTTGTAGAGCTCAATATTTTGATACAATTTCAAATGCAAATTTAGTTGTAATATTGTTGATTAGTATTTCAACTTAACGTCGTTAATCTCGCAAAGTCCTGAAAATTGGGTGGAAAGTTAGGAACCAAGTGATGTAGCACTAGGATGCCTACGCGTTCATCTACACTGCTATACGCGAAATACAACGTGAAGCTACTTTCTAATTGTTCATTAATATCTGATTACTCGATCTGATGCGACAAACGTCGCTTTATATCGCATCGAGCCTCTTTGAGCTATCGTTCACGCCGTTCCTCCGTCCAGAGCATTGTCAAAATACAATCAAATAAATTTATACCGTAGCCAAATTATTTTAAAGTCCAAAATTATTTAAGTTAGTTAGAAAATAATAGAATTAAATGTTAAACAAATTTAAATCTTATTTCTTACAGTTTTGGGTGTTTATTTCCATATATGATTTTCTAAAAGGGCCACAAACAGTCGTCTAGTGATGGAGAACCGCAATTATTAAGACTTATATTTTTCACATTTTTTTATAAAGTGTAAGGTAAACTGTAATTTTTACTTTTTCAAAGAAAGAATTCTAATTGGGATCAAATAATTTTGTATGTTGGAATTGGTATCTACATAGAAGAACAGTTGTAATTTACAAAAATATATGTAATTTATAATTATTCTCCACAATAAACCAACAAGAATTAAAACGGTTTCAGTTTTAATAAACTAAAATATGATCAATTTACCAAACCAAAGAAAAATAATTTATACCTACATAGCAAGAAAAAATTAAACTTTAGATACTTTTATTTGAATATGGCTAAAAGTAAGAATATAGTGAATATTTATTTATTATATGTTTACATCACTAACCCAATACCTGGGGGTTTGAGCAGTGTTAATAGCAGGCAGTTAGGGCCCTTTGTCGAACGTGTGAAGTGAGCACCGGGAATAGAGCCCTGAACCCGCGGCCAGTGTGCCCTGGCACGCCCCGCCCCCCGCCAGCGCTGACGGCTCCGGGACAGCGAGGGAAAGTGGAGTCACGGGCGAGGCTCAAGACCATTTGGATAAGAGCAATATAAAACCTGTTTATTGCGACCTACCACGTTTCCTGCCCAGTTCAAAATATATTACGCTTCGTTTCGCTTATTTTAGCACACCATAGTAACCTCTAAAGCTTTTATTATAACGGTGTAAATTCCGTAAACAGACTTAGTTTGTATTCGCAACTTGGATTGTCGCCTGTAAGTGCACAGTTATTGCGTATTCGTGGCGAGGTGTACCAGAGCCGAGGGTATGTATTGTTAAACCAATTTTTCTTGGTTTTGATATCGTTTTACAAGGCACGTGATCCAGAAGTGTTAAATGGATTAAACGTCTTTCAATTTTTTCCCCATTTCATCCACATAAATACATATATAATCGTGATCTTTTTTAGTAAGATAAAACGTTGAATTTCAAACAATAACACCGGTTTCATACTTATCTACAATATTAATTTAAATTACAATACTATTGTAAGATGTAATTCTGAATATATTTAATAAAGTGAATGTGAGTTTAGGCTGTTCATTACACAAGTTACGGAGGGTGCGGCTGAGAGGTCGTCTCGAGAAAACGATAAAAACAACCGATTGGCATACCGCCTTTGATGTGCCTCGGCAACGCCGCGTATATCTGCACTAGATAACACCTGTACATCGAAAGGCAACCTTGCGAAGCAGGAAATAAGATACATTTTCGTCTGTGGGAGACGACAAAAGGAAAACAATTAACATGTCTTTGCTTTGTATTGCTCGACACAGCGGAGCACGCGAGCTCTCCTCAGCGGGACAGCGGGGGCGCCGCGCCGCGCCGTACGGCGAACTACACGTACAATCAATATTTGAATTTTTCTTCACGTTTTTGATCTGTATAATTCAAGTGTCGATACTAACGGTTTGCTTAAGCACCTAATATTTGAATCATTTAGAATTTTGAGAAAAAATGCATCTACATTTTTTTTAACTATCGAATATATTTCTGGAGTGTTTCTTACTGTTGCTTTTTTATAACTTAGGGATGGACTAAAAGACTAAACATTTTAATTTACAAAAGTGGCCCACACTCATTACTAAAGTGTTATAAATAAATCAATCAGTACACAATCATTTTTTTTATTATAAAACCTCCAAAATGAATTTGAATCTGCCACATTGTCGCCAACTGTGAATCTTACTGAATTTACCATCAAAAAGCAAATATAGAGTGACTAATAAGAAACTAATACGAATAAATACTTAGTTATATGAATAGTATATGACAAAAGGTCAATATTTTCCAGGCCTTGACCGGGGCTAGTGCATCACAGTTTAATTACTGCGGCCACTGAACACCTCACAACTCCACGCCCCTCCCGCGGCAGTCGCTTTGTTAAGTCATCTTTTCTCTGATACAGATGGGCTATGAACGGGATGAGAATTAAGAAATATTTTGTATTGTAACAAGATAAGGCGGTAATAATATACTACTACTATTTATTATTTTTTTCTACAGACTCTACTTTTGTGATAGCTCTACTATTTATTCAATTATATTTATTTATTTGGTGTTACCTTCTAGCGCTATAGACTCTGGAGCTAACAGTAATTTTATAATTTTCTCTCTGGAGTCTAGAGAGAAAATTACAAAGTTACTTCCCAATAATTTTTAAAACAATCTACTTACGAACTCAAATATTTACTAAGAGAAACCACAATAAATTATACTTAGCGATAATTCTAGAAGTTATCTTACTTAAACAATTTCATATTTATTATCCACGATAAATTAAAATTAACTTGAGTTAGTTCTAACAATTTCCTCGTGTTGGTTGAGCTGGAACTAAGGTAGAGCAAGGACAGTATCACGAGTGCGTTCTATCCTGGTATGGTGGCGATATTATTATATTAGTGACTGGGCAAGGCTGAGGCGAGAGGCGGCTTTGTGCTCGGGAAGCGCTCATTAAGTCCGGGATTGCCTCGGTTTCGCCCTTAATAAGAAAATAGCGACTCCATACAGAGAACGGAACGAACGATTTTGTATACGTTGTGGGGACACCTGGCTTAGTTACGAGGTTAGATTTCTTTTGAATTGGCGGTGTTAGAATTTTATTTTGATTATTTGTAATCTGTGTTGACTATAAAGGCTTATAAATAGTGAATAATTGTGAGCAGTACGGTTGTTTTAAAAAAAATACTATTATACAAGAAACTTCTTTTGTTTTCTAGTGGATTCACCACTAGAAAACAAAAGAGGTATAATAATAGTATTTTTTCTTGTATAATAGTATTTTTTCTTGTTTTATATTTATATTTTTTTTTTTCTGAAAATCTTAATAAAACAAGACGTGACAATTTTGTTTCAATTTTCTATCACTTGTGCAAACTGAAAGATTAAAATTAAACTGATAACGGCAAAGATGGGTATCTATTATAATATCAATGACGTAGATAGTCATCGCTATGATTTTCGCTTTCTGTAGAAATGAAATTATCATTTAAACATATTTGTAGGGATCTAATAGAATAAGGATTATCTGCATTTAGTTTTATTATTATTATTTTACTATATTAGTTTCACTAAAATTAATTCGTGAAAAGAAAATCGATAAATTATATGAAAAATTTAACATGATAGGATAGATGTTATTAAGTAAAAGGGAACATATTTTGTTAGAATAAAAGGAATGCTTGTAAGCTTAGTAAAAAATTGTTTGTAGTGTAAAATTAGACAGAACAAAAACGAATCAAATTATAAATGATAAATAAATGAATGTTCTAGCCAGAGTCCTCTCTGCCTGTATTACACTCACGGCAGTGCTTGGTATACCTAAGACTAATGAATTGTCACCGTAGTAGCGGCAAGTTAATTAACAATGGTAACAGCGCCCGAGGCGGTTCCGTGCCTACGCCGCGCCGTTGCGCCGAATCAACCCAATTGATCTTTTTCACTTGGAATTTTTAAATCTTTTTTTTTTTTGGAATGTGTGCTGCTCTCTACTCACTCAGATTCTTACAAATTGAAAGGTACATTATTTTAGAAAAAGTTACAGCTTTTTAAATGTTATTTCTCATTTAGCAAAATAATATCTACTAATAAAAGTAAGGAACAATGAAGTACATTAAATGCACAATCAAACACTCGCGTCAACTTTAACACCTTTTAAAATCTCTTTCAGAACTATTACGCCTAACGTTAGACTTAGGGTCGCCTCTAAGCAAGTTATTAGAAATTAAATTGTAAAACGTAGAAGCAATTACGAACTTCAAATTCGGCACGTAATTAAGTACTTGTAGCTGTAAAAGTAGGCACTCTAAACAAACCAGCGGGACCCCCCGGTAGAGAAAATAAAAATACATAAAAAACGGACATTCTAAATGCTAATCCTGTGTAGTCCTACGCCGCCCTACGCCGCCCTACACCGCCCTGACAGCGACCCGGCAGCGACCCGGACGCGATACTAATGGAGTTTTTAAGAAAGGAATAACGGCTGAGGAAAATTAAGCCATCTTAGGTTAAAAAGTCCAAAACAGGGGTGGCGAGGGTGGCGGCGCTGTATAGATTTTTCGTGCGTTCCGCGATGAAATACTTACTCGTACACCGATACACCAGCTACAAATAAACGCTACATTGTGTTAAATGAAATGTTTTGTAAGTGCTCGGTATTATTACTTTTTTGTATTAAAATAATAGTTAAAATATATAAAATATTGATATAAGGATATATTTAATTGTTAATGATAAGCATTTTCATTTTTATTGATTTTATGTTCATTATAATTTTTCTGATTTATGTGAAAACCATACATTTGAAGTTATAAATATATAAGTCATAACAAATGCAATACTTACAACAACGCCGATATTAATCTATTCAAATAAAAACAATTAAATATTTTGTAAAATTATATGATTATGATGTTTTTAACACAGAATAAAATCCCATAAAATAGACCACTCACTAAAAAACGAAATTTAGCCGAGTGATAGGTCAATTAATATAGAGACCATATCACTAAGTTGTCGTTATGAGCGCAATAAATTTACTTTCATCATCATCATCATCATCATCATCATCATCAGCCTTTCCTAGTCCACTGCTGGACATAGACTAATATTATAAATTTACTTTACGGTAAAAATATACAATTTTAAGCAACTTCACGCTTTTCCTCGCAAAGTATCGTAAACAAAAGGAATATAATGTTAAGATACTCCGGTTTCCATGCATCGTCCAATTACGCGACATTGCATGTTAAGTGGCGGGGAACAGAGTAGGAAATTAAACTCTAAAGTGGAAATCGAACCCACAACTATCGCGTCTACAATAAGACACTGGCCCACTGCCCTACAACGGTCTCATTAACACACATATACATACTTGAATATTAAAAAAATAAACCATTAATAGTAAACGATCGCGAGACGCTGAAATAACTACTTTAGAATACATGAGCGTTAATAAAATCTCCATAATAAGATCATACAGCGCTCGAATTAAATAACTCATTGTAAATAAGCGCCCAATTTATATTCAGCCCGGGGGAGCATTATCATAATCGTCGCTTCACTTTTCCGAGACCGACCGAGATAGAGATACCTTATTTGGATACATAAGACAGGGACAGAATACCTTTGTATGCTGACTCTACAAAATGCTTGCCAAAAGTAGAGTTTTATTGGAACCCTCGTTATGTAATAAGGTTGCTATGATTCGCAAAATACAAAATCGATAATACGTTGTGTTAGATGTGACGGAAACGCTTTATTGTACGAACCGGAAATGGGTTCAGTCGTCAGTGAGTCATTTGCATTTTTGCATTTAAATTAATTAATATTTAATAATTTTTAGAAAATTGTCATTGTAGATTACTGAACTAAGATAATTCTTATATCAGTATTAGAGATAAAAATTTATATTCGATACATTATATAATTTATTTACGCTATTTGTTTCTATATCATGCATGATAATTAGAAAAAACATAATACTAAATTTTTTTGCTTATACAGACCACAGATATTGAAATATTTCATACATAAACATTCATCTGAACCTATAACCATTAAGTATAATCAGGCACTTCCAAACTGCGCCACAATAGATACAACATTATAAAAATATGATGTAATATATCCCTATTAATGCTATGTCACCAAATAAACTACGGATTTAAAAAAAGCTACTAACAAGCCATTCACTATAGTATATATACAGAAATGTATTCTTTCTAAAGTCATCACTGCAGTAACCTAATTGTTACACTCAGAGTTTATGCCTACATTACTCACTCTACCTCCGCTTTGCTCTACCTTAGAAAATTAGTGCAGATTTAATAAACTGGTCATTCAATACTTAGCAGCTAAAGTGTTAGGCACTTCTCCACGAGGAACATAGTTGGGGGCTTTTTATGTCTTAGTGAGTGTACAAACAGATGCTACAGTAGCACTCCGAGGAAAAAAGTAAAATCCGCGGGAAATCTCGCGACGCCGAGAGGTCGAGTGTCCTCTATTATTGTTGGTGCACTCCTATTCAAAACTAAATCTAATAGCCACCACAATAAAGTGCATTTTCAAGTGCAGGTGAGATAGTTTCGTTTTCAGGCTAATTAGAGGCGAGGGAGGCGTGGCTGGAGACCAAGCAAGACTCTACCCTATCGCTCAAATAACAGATTTCATTTTGTACTAACTGTATATTAAAACGTTAGTTCTAAAAGAACGCATTGGTTTGTTTGTGATTTTCAGCGAAAAATGATTTTTAAACGAAATAGCTTATTAGTTTAATGGGGAATGTAGAGTTTTTAATTATAAATTTGCATTTTAATATATTTAATAATATAAAGCAACTTCACGTTTTTTTCACATAGCAGGGTTGGCAGAAAAAGCTTAAGTGTTAAGACACTACGTTCCTCACATTTAATTTTTCGAGACATTGCATGATCGAATGAATATGAATGATTGAATATTGGAACTCAACACCGCATATATATATATATATATATATATATATATATATATAATATGTTATTCTGCATTGAAAAATTTTGCAAATGTTACTTTTTAGTTAGATTACAAACTCCTATTACATACCATAAGCATGGTTTAAATTGACTCTAGTCTTTACTATGAACGTATGTTTTTGGACAGTACAGTCACATAAACATTTTTACGAAATATGAACCATTTCAATTTTCATTTATAAATGTGTAGAGATTTTTTACTTTATATTTTTAATTTCAGCGTATTTTGTACATAATATTTCGAACAAAAGATATTAAATGTTACCTCTACACACAGATAGACTGTTTTAAGCAGATTTTTGGTGGTTGTTTGATGTGCAGCAGATGATTTCTAATTCCACGCTTGCCTCTTAATAAGACAAAGGCTCTACTCTACCTCTATTACTACAACCTCAGGCTCAGTAAGTAATTTCCACTTCGCTCCCCGTTGCTATAACGACTTTGTACCTCGATAGAGCATCATTTCAGAGTTGAAAATTATTTTTTTTATTTTTTTAATAATATACAATATTTATAACACTCTTTTATAGTTACTAAAATAATACTTAATAATTATTTTAAATAAATATTAAGGCCAGTCATAGCGCAGAGGCACAAAGGTATGAGTGTTAAAGCGTCAGGTTGTGAGTTCGATTCCCACTCGAGGAGAAGATATATTATTATTTTATTTTATTTTATATTATTTTATTTTCTCGCTCTGGTAAAGAGGCAATACACGTACAACGCCACGGCGTTGAGTTTCGCTATTTAACACGCAATGCCTCCAGAATTCAGTGGATAGTGGAGAATAGATTTGTCTTAATGAGAACGGAGTGTTTTAACACTAAGTTCCCTCTGTCTACCCTGCAATGAGCAAAGAGATACAGCGTGAAGCTGAAAAGATAAAGGATGTCGTTGATTCCTCTATTCAACAAAATATCTCGAAAAAGATCGAGAAGTTAAGAATACCAGCCCAGGCTTCAAGAAAATTATATATTATAATATGTAATAAATTCAATAATAATAGTACAAAAACTAATTGACTGGCTCCAAATTTTGTGTACCACATTGTTAGCATCGCCCGTACGCGCACTTGCGGTACGAACCATTGAGATGTTGATAGATGTTTTACTGAAGCAAATATTCTTATAATAATCAAAAACGTGCATTTCTATTATATTGCGTTATATTAAGTTATCGTAAAGGCCGTTCAGTCAGTATTTCGTTACGAGAACAAAACGCTGTATCCTCCAGTGATGAGTGAGACACGGTGTTCACGCTGTATCCCTAACATGGGTACTCTTTTATACTTACCTCACCACATATCATGAATTCAAGTGACGTAATACTTCAAATCTGTCGAAAAGCATTTTAAATTTTTATAAATATTTTAAAACTAGCGTCCCACTCGTGGCTCCGCCCGCTTTAACTATACATTTATTTACTAATCCGAATCGCTATCGTGCTCTAATAACTTTTGTCACCTTAAAGCCAATATCTTTACATTAAACAATAAAGTTTCAGGGTTAAAATAAAAGTTTTATTGTAGCAATTTTGTTAAACAAACTATTTTTATTTGTTATATTTTTTATATATGAAGTGATTGAAACAAAACAAACACTAAATGATAAGGGAATTAGCTGTATCGCAACAGTGACATTTGGATAAAAAAATTAAAACCCAGTGCTAAAAACTTTATCCATTACGTTTAAAAATATATCCATTACGTTTAAAGAAAAATTTTGTTTCTATGTTTCATATAGAGACAGTGGCCAGTTACAATTTTATTAAATAAAACAACTTCACGTTGTATTCCGCTAGGTTCACTCTGTTCCCCAATTTCTGTCGAATTCTGGATGCATAACGAGTTCGGTGGCGGAACTCAACGCCGCATTATGCCTCGACACCAGAGCAAGGAAATGAAAATATTATATATTTAATTTTTTCGAGTTTAAATCGAATCCTCAACCTGTCGCGTTTATAGTCCCACTTTGTGCCTCTGCACCACGACTGGCCTCAATTTTTTTTTATTCAATAATTTTATATACATTTTGTATACAAATTTCATGAAATATAGTATAAAGTATACATATAAAAACACGGTATTTAAGTCTTTACAAACTTGAATCTAAGTAATATATAGATAAATTATTTTCAATACAAAGCAATGTTTTAATAGAATGTAATGCTAACCGTTATACTTTTTTTTACGAGTCAGATAAATATTATAAACGAATCTATTATTATTAAATACTTCGCTACAAAGTGCGTTTTATAAAACTATCGCTAAAACAACAATATTTATTTTAATGGAATAATAGATAGTATTATTATTACATTAAAAAAAATAGACTCGACTCGACTCCACTTAAATATTTTGATCGTTGTTGTTTCAAACAGAGATTAGTCAGTTCTAGTTTTTCTATATTCCGTTAAGTAATAATATGTAGTAGAGAAGGCAAAGAGAATCTATTTGTAAAACAATTGGTTCCCCACATTATTACTAATTTATTGAAACATCGCATGTTAAGTGGTGAATCTGAACGTTACACTTTGTCACAAGATAAAACTAATACTTAAATTAAATAATTTTCGGAGTAGGATTCGAACCCACTCTACCGTTGCATTTATAGGCAGATGCTGTATCACCAAAACACATTGGCCTCTAATTCCAGGTTTTGTCCCAAAACAAACTTAATTTGAATTTCTTATTATATTCAAAATAACAGAGTATGATTTGATTACTATTAAATAATCGAAATGAATTAAAATAACAAAGAAATACCACTTTTATATGTGCAAATGACTAACGAAACTCGTTCAAATTTTTATATTTTTAGTAGAACAGATCAGAAACGTCGAACTTTGTCGCACAGACGTCGAAATTGTAAAATATATTTATATATTACATAATAATCATGTAAACTTTTAAAAAAATATTTTATAGTTTGATTTTACAAATTATAATTCACTAATATGTCAATAAATTCGCTAGTAGAGTCGTAGTATACTATAGTATAACTTTCTACATACGAAAGCTGATACTAGGCGCTTTACTTTGTAATAATACATTAATATTTTAATTTGTTTTTAGTTTACTTGTAATCTAGACGTTCCACTACCCCAAGAGGACGGTCCCCACAAACAAACAACATAGAGCTATCAACTCTACCATTATCTAACTATTAAGATCAAAAAGAATTTAACTGCTCTTACAAACTCACAACGAAGGCGTGAATTAAAAGTAAATGTCTCTACAATATTCATACATAATCACTGACAGTGATTACGTATGTAGAGCACATATGGTTTAATAAGTTCGCTGTTCTGGCCCCATGCTGCTGCACTGCTCTACTGCTGTACTGCTGTACTGCTGTACTACCGAGTCCGACAATGCCTAAACTGTATATTCATACGGGTAGAAAAACTTCTGTTGCTATGAAGAGACGACTCAGTCCTTAAGGTACTGTGCACAGCAAAAATTTTCTTGTAATTTTTTCTTATAAAAAAAATAAGGTTGATGCTTAACTTAAAACTATATTCGTTGTTTCTTCGTAGCTTGATGATTTTTTACAATTTTTGGCAAAGAATTTAAGTATATTGATATCTAATTGAGTAATATATTTTTTTTTATTTATACTGTATATTGCATATAGCAGAGTAAGCAAAAAGAATCTAGTGTTAAGATACTCCGTTTTTTACTTTTACAGACATTGAATGTTGAGTCGCGGAACTCAATGCTACGCTTTTAGTTTGGTACCAGAGCGAAGAAATCAAAATATTCCCCCAAGTGAAAATCAAACCTACAGCCGTCGCGTTATGTCACACGTGCCTACCTTCGCGCCACGACGGCCTCAAGTTACAAATAAGTAATAATATTTATAATTAAATTGTGAGACAAACATATCGATACGATCATATTTTATTGAAAGATAATATGATACATACATTGTACATTCTGTAGATGTAATAATATCGATAACTATTATAAAAAATATTTGAATGGGTTTTAATAATAATTTTTATATTCTGACATTTGAAAATAATTTAAGTATGTATACAGTGAATTCCATCAGTCACTCAACGTCGCGCTTTGCCTCGTTACTAGAGCGAAGTAATGAAATTAATAAATATTTAATTTCCTCGAGTGAGAATCGACTCTAAAGTATCCACAGTGACCTTCCACCACGACTGGCCCCAATATATACCCCAAATAACATATTTGGTCTCTAAAAATACTCATTAATGTATGAATAAAATGCTGTCCTCTAAAATATCTGACAAACAAAACGAAATAGAGTGTCTTATCACTAAGTTTTGCCTATTCCGCCAAATACAAGAGATATTTTCTGTTCTTTTCTCTAGTTGACCAGTAAAACAAGAAATCTGTTAAGATAATAATATAATATAAATATAACATAATTTCTATGTCGTCAGTACATGCAGTCGCGGGCGCGGCTAATATCCGCGAACAGCTCTCGCTTCACACCTCCGCGCGAATCTCTCCTCCACGAGTGCTCGTGTGGGGGAAGACAGCGCCTGACGCGGACTTGGAGTTTAGTATACTTTGTTATTTGTTTTATATTATTTGTATTTGACAAATAAAAGTGGGAAATAGACATTTGGTATTGTAGTCTATAATATATGTTAATTGGTTAAATATTCTTTTAAAGACTTTTTAAATTTAATTCTAGTTTTAATATCCGTAATAATTTAAATACATATATAAACAATATTTTACAAAATTATGTTGAATAAGTTAGTATCTAAATAATTTAAAGGACTTTAAAATATTTAGATACTTCCAAAACATAATGTTGAAAATTCCTGAATTTCCCAACAATTCAATAAATGTAGAGACGGAATTGTAACTTCCTAATTAAATTGGTAAATCATTTATAAGTATTTACAAATACAGTACAGTATAGTAAAATACAGTAAAATAAAATATCCATAAGCAATATATAGCTTACAATTTGCACCATAAACAAGTAAACTGGTTCTACAAGGAAGGGTTAACTGCACACAGCAGTGACGCGCGCTCGTACCGACGCGCACACACACTCGCACATAGCGACCCTCTCGGGTGAAGCCGGGGGCCGGAGCGGGGCGTCTGCGAGGTAATTGTTAACTTTTGTTTAAATCATTGTTAAAATAACCTTTCGATACTAAGTTACAGGTATACCTACCAGGCATTGGAGTTTGATGATGAAAATTCGTGATAATATGTTTTTTCCGCGTAGTGGAGTTTCCAGAGGGAGCCTAGGGTTAAAACAATCCGTTCACCATTTTCTACTCAATTTGTGTGTTAATTGGCAGAACTCAACGCCGCTTAATAACTTATGTATGTACCGAGAGGGAATCAAACCTAGAACCATCGTGTGTACAGTGAAAAGCTATCCTACTGCGCCAAGACGGCCTCCACCTCTACAGATGTAACGTTATGTAACTGAACTTTAATAAAGTTTAAGTTAGTATTAATAATACGAGTATAGGCTAAACTGAGTATTTAGTTTGCCTTTTGTTGTTGAAATAATAGCTATCATTCAAATGGTAATAACAAAAACATCGTTATGTCATCATTAATTTTATCTAAAAAAACAACTTACCTATATTTTGTAATCATTTTAATGTCAGTATTAACAAATGTACCTAAGTTTATGCTCTCATAATAAAAAGACTGTCAACAAAACGGTTTGTTTTAGCTTTACGCCATTTCCCACATATAGCAGTGCTGAAACGCTCTGTGTCCCACGCACGACTGGATTTTCGAGACATTGCGTGTTGAGTGGCGAAACTTAACCCTGTATATTGTCTTGTTACCAGAGTAGGGAAATAAAATGAAAAATGTGCACAAGTAGGAATCGCAAAATGAAGAATGTCCGCAAGTAGAAATCGAATCCACATCTATCACGTTTACATTCAGAGTCTGTCCTACTGTGTCACGACGGCATCTGATTAATTAGATTGTAAGCTGTATTATATCTTACTAAACATTTATATTATCTAATAATAATCGATCTTTTGAACTCTATAGATTTGTCCGAAAGCAAATATAAATTTTCAGTCATCAGACTTGCTTAGATATATGTAGGTGTAGGTATTGTTATTATAAAAGACGGATAGAGGATAACGGATTGTCTTTAAAGTATTCTGCGTTTGAAATGCCTAAGCCACGAAAAAGGGAAAATTTTAAAAAAATGCTAGAAAATTAATGCAGTCGTCGTGGCGCAGTAGAACAGCGTCTGACTGTATACGGTTGTGGGCTCCATTCCCACTCAGAGAAAGATTATATTTAAAACACTTTCATTTCTCTCCACTCTTGAAGACAAAACGTGGCGTTGAGTTCCTACGCAATGTCTTAAAAATTAACTGATATCCGGGGAACAGTCTTAACACTAAGTTCTATTTGTCTATCCTGTTACGCGGGAAAACGAAAATGCAAAGTATTTATTTGTACGTGTGCAAGCCCCTATACTTATAAGTATGTATCTGTACAAATGTGTGGGTTAAAACGGGTTCCATATGTTATTGGCGCGCTAATGTGCTTGCCTAATTTGCGCGATCGATACAAGTCGGTGTTACAGCCGCACTGACTCCGCACTGACTCCGCAGCGACCAGCAGCAATGAGGAGCTTGTTTAAAGCTATTCGGCAATTTCAATAAATTATTTTTTTTGTTTCAAAAAATATTAAAGTTTCTGGTTTACAAATAAAACTACACATTATAGTTAAGCATATCAATCGGAAATTACATATTTTATTTAAAAAAACAGAACAAGCGCGAGTTGAGCTCGCCCTCCGAGGTTCCGTACAAAACTTGGAGGTCTCGAGCTTTTTCTGAAATTCAATCTTAGATTAGCCAGAGACTTTTCGTCTGACACTAAACTAGCGGCTTCAACTAGTACTACCTGTGGATGCCAGATACCAAATTTCATAATTCTTGGTCTACCGGAAGTAGCCTATTCATTTTGATTCCCTATATAGTGTTAAAGTGCACATTTTTGCGATATGAACGGTCATATCTTTTTTTAAGTAAATGTCGAAATACAATTTCTATAGGAAATCATGGGACAGTAGATCTGAGTATATGGTTTGAATTTCAACTCGATATCTCCAAGCGTTCCTGAACGCCCTCTAAAGGCTCTTGACAAACAGACAGACAACAAAATGATATATAATAGTTACTTTTTTATTTAAAAAAGATACGGAACTCTAAAAATATCAGCCTCACGCTGCATCCCGCACATAGCAGGGTATGCAGAGGGAACCTAGTGTTATAACACTTTGTTCCCCACTAATATAAATAAATATTTCCTTTCCTCGAGTAGGGCTCTAACCCACAACCAGTCGATTTTACACTCACACTTTGTGCCCCTGCGCCACGACTGG
>DWAO01001441.1:0-18983 GCA_018230605.1 Heliconius congener
TCCCTCTGCCTACCCAGCTGTGTGCGGGATACAGCGTGAAACTGATTCATATATTTCAAGAGGGAGAAGCTGCGCGGGGCTACTAGTTATATTTAGAAGATTAAGATAGTATTCAAAAGGCTCGAGTTCGAGTTCCGCTACATACCGATTATTGTACGTTTACTAAAGTTTTTATTTAATAGTAAATCACTTTGTTTTTAACACTTAAAAAAATTTTAATAAACATAGTTATATACTGCTAAATACATGGTGTCTTTAATTGTTTTTTTTTCATAATCCTTAGATTGACAAATAACAAAAATACATAAATGCACACATACTTGTAGGTCTATAGGTACTTTAACGTAACTAACATAAAAATCCGAAACGAAATTTATCTGGGAAGACGTATTGTTGCCGTTACCACAGGAACGGTGTCTTAGGATTGATGAGAAGGCAGAATACATAATATAGTGCTGGTACCGACGCTGTTATACGCCAACAAGACGTGGGTATTACAGAAGAAGAATTAAAGAAAGATTAATCCTTTAAATGAACTTATAATCTCTTCAATCTACCTACATATTTGGAGTTGACTTATTGTTTATAAAAATACGGTACGTTCCGTACCGATATCGATGTATATCGATATCGGTACGGAACGTACCGATGCCAACGTATATCGATGTATTTTCCACTATTACTCAAAAATCACTTAAAAAAAAAGAATCTAACTTTATAATAATATAACTTACACGTCATAATATCACATAGGCTACAATTTATGTAGAAAATTTGTATAATGGGCTATAGTATAATAAGTTTAAACGGGAAAAGCCGCGCTTGAGTCTCTAGTATTAAATAGTTACATAAGGTAATGAGGCCTTGCTACCTACTTGCTTGAGCACGCAGTGATTTTTTTATCATTTATTCAATTAAATATTATTTTTATATATGCTTGTTTAATGTACATGTACCGAGGCGGAAGCGAGATAAGCCGTTATAAGCCATTTAAGTTTTCTTACGTAATAAATATATAGTTAAAAAATTACTTACAAAAAAGTCTACATTTATTTATTATTATACCATCTGAGAATTATAATTTTTTTCTGTAGATTTTTTTATTTTCAATAATATTTTTATGATTCTTACGTTAAAGTACATATATACCTACTAGTATATATACTCGTTGCCCTACAAACCATAAAAAGAAATACACAAACAAGCATTATTATATGATTTTTTATAAATACCTACGTTTCACACAATTTTTAAAACATTGTGTGTTGTTGGCGGAACTCAACGCCTCGCTCTTCCAAAGCTAGAAGAGCTTCCTGCCTTCCTTCCTGCTTTTGAAGTTAGGAAAAAGAAAATAATTTAAATACAACTCTACTCTCTTTTTTTTTCTAAACCGTCATTACGTTTCGATATATCACACACACCCTTTGGGTGGATTCAAAATTAAATAAAAGCGATAAAGAGTAATCCGCGGTCATCAATCGCCGTACTACAGTACAATAGTGACAGTGCCCGACGTCACTTGGTAATATAAAACATGAATTTAGAATTTAGATATGGATGTGGTATCTTGACTTTTCTACTAGTTTTTTAACTAAGACGTGAAAGATATGATATTATAAATTATATGTAAGTAGTTGTCATTCGCTACTTTGCTTGCGTGGATTTAAATACTTTTTTTTAGGTTCACTACATACCGCATATAGCAGGGTAGCCAGAGGGAACCCAGTGTTGAGACATTCCGTTCTTCACTTTACGACGAGTTTCGAGATATTGCGCGTTGAGTGTACTATTTTCATTTATTCGATCTTGCTAAAAAAAAGAAAGCGCGGCGGTGGCACTCAACACGCGATATCTCTTAAATAAGGCGATGTGTGGACAACGGAGTGTTTTATCACAACATTTCCTCTGCCTTACTCTGCTATATGCGGGATACAGCGTGAGGCTAAAACAATACGACTAGAATTTGAATCCACAACCATCAGTCAATTTTATCATTACAAATTTATAAATAAACTATAATTAAGTACTAATGTAATCAACATGTACATATGTGAAATGAATGATTCAAACAGCGATCTATCAACTAAGTGATTATTATGCAACGCTGTATGTATGTAAATATAATATGAGTCAATTCATTTATAAACTGAAATGTAACTAGCGATTTCCTTTGATTTTACTTGTTTAATTTTACATTTGGATCGTTAGATCCAGGCACTTCTTTGCGCTCCATTCACTGCGACGCGATAGGCATCCACAGTGAGTTCATGGAGCGCTCGGAATTACTCAATATTAAAGAATAGTTGGGGATAACATGGTGGTATCTTTTATAGAATTTTTAAATGTTTTGAGTAGTACACGTTTTGAGTGTGAAATATGTATTACGCGGTGGAACGAAATCTCTTACTCAGTTTAAACAATTTTTTTGGTAGTTTTACGACGTATTCTACATATTGCAGGGTAGGCAGAGGGAACTTATTAGGACACAAGACATTTTCTGGATTTTCTGGTCCGTTTCCCGGTCCACCTCCAATTTTCGAAACATCCTATTCCATTTTATTGTCCCACTATTATTTTAAACTGACTGACGGCCTCATCTTTGAAAAATGGCTAAGTACCCCGGCATTTATGTTTAGCTTTACGATCCATCCCTATAGAGCTCGGCACACATCTTTCGCCGTGTTCACTGTCAATCTCCTCATCATATAAAAGTCTAGGAGGTCCCTATACTTTTAACATGATCTTCTTCCAGTACCTTCCAGTATCATCGAGGTATCCTCCTACGCATCTTATTACTCTTAGCAAGTTATGAATACCTACTTATAATATAATCAATCACAGCCACTGTATCATAAGATCTATGCGACAATCAACTCCGAATATGATTTCCTCTTAGATTGATAGAAATAAGCGAAGAATGACTAATTTGCGACGATAACTATACATTATGCACTATAAGATATAAATCTTACTCTTTATAACGACGTTAATTGTTATCTTGACGTATTTTATTCTTATATTATATGGATAGTAAATAAATTATCATATTACACACTTTTTACCGTGAATATGTGAATATTTAATATGCATTAAAGCTTAATCTTAGTTTAAACGAGCTGTTACGTTCTAAGTAATTAAATCATTACTTTAAATATAATTAGTTTGTATAATGATTAAGAGAGATCTAGTTTTTCTTTTTGTGATGCATTTTTTTTAATTGCTTGTTTTTATTTTGATTTATATTTGGTTACAGTGGTAGATTTATGATTGTTGTTATAGTATTTAATATTAAAAAAAATTGTTTAGTGTGAGTCCGATACGTTCACCGTGGGTGTGTACTAATAAAACTTGACAAACATTAGGTTGCGCTTACTCTTATTTTGTATGAAATGAACTTTTGTAGAATATATTTTATCTTTATTTCCACTTTCGAACTCAACGCTACACTATGTCTTATTAGCAGAGAGGGAATAGAAATAATTATTTTTTCCAAACGGGAATCGAACCTGTTTACAACCAGACGCTGTGCTTCTGTCAAGATAGTTTTTATTAATTTTTTTTTTGGTTAGATGTCTTTTTTGTAAAGTCATTCTGGCTCTGTTAACAAACATCTATGACGATGTTTGTGCGTTTGACTCCTTGGGGGTATTTTTTATATAGTTCGTATACTTTTACTCATTGTCCATAAATATACAAAAATTGAAGAGCAGAGGGAGTCATCACTACGTTTTCCAACAACACCATATTAATAAAGATAATATACTAGGAAACAGACAGATTATATTTTATTTATTACAAAAACATATTTTTTTCTATAATAAACTTAGTTATAATATTATTTTTTCGTACATCAACACGACTAGTGCAGATACCCTCTACCGTTAACAATGCACGGATCTACCGCTGTCATAATAGTGATCGATCAGCGATTATCCGCTGATATTACACCTAATTTTTTATTTTAAATTTACTTATTTTACTTACATCTTTGACATATCTAAATATTTTTTTAAATAACTATATTAGTATATATCATTAATTGGAAAATCATTTAGTCTATAAAGAGATTTCAATGTAATTTGGAACTGTTTCTTCTGCTGACGTTCCTAAATAAATAAATATAGCTTATCTAAAAATATATAGTTATAAATAATAAACTTATATAAGAACATACAAGTTATTTTTAAATATTGATTTTAGAAAATGGGTTTAAGAGCTTTATTTGGCAAAATAATAATATATTTTAATAAATGGTTTTTGGGACCTCAAAAAAACGATATTCCTCTTATAATATCACATTGCCGTCAATCTGTCCGTTCACCAAGATCTTATCGTCAGGAACTTGTAAACCTATTAATGTTTTCCGTTTTTTCTTTTCTTTTTTTGAACCTCACGTTTAGAGTGTTAAGACACTCCGCTCCTTAGTTTCCGTTAAATTCTGGAGGCATTGCGTGTTGATTGGCGGGACGTCGACACCAAAGTGAAGAAATGTAAAAAAATAAATATTTTATTTCCACTCTAGTGGGAGTCAAACCCTCGAGTTGTTTTGTTGACGTTTGTTGTTGTCTGTTCTCATTTGTTGTATTGAATTTGATAAGAAATAAAAAAAGGAAATTGGTAATTTATACGTATATATAATAAAAAACCATTACAAACTAGTTTTTATAGTTCATTTAAAACAAAATTATAGATCATCGAAATAATTTAATTACATACCATATATAAAAATAAAAACTCCCGACCAACGTCCGAAAATGCAGAGCTTTTATAAAAGAAAAAGACAATGTCAATTACAAGTCAGTCAGTATAAATGATGTCTTAATTATTTGACTGACTCTAAAGTAGCTTCGGGTTATGAGATGATAATTAGTATATCACATTCTTGTATAAACGTCAGATGTTGAAGTTATTGTATTTTTTTTGTTTTATTTTTGATTTAATTTTTTTTGTGAAAATGTTTTTATAAATCATTATTTTGAAATGTCATCAAATCATTTTGTTGAGTTCCGAGTTTCACTCAAAAAGGAATGTCTTGACAAGTGGGCGGTGAGTGGGAAACGGAGTGTTTTAACGCTAGGTACCCCTGCCTATCCTGTTATTTTTAGTTTTTTTTTATCTCATACCAAACATAAAAAATTTGAAGCTTCTAAAACCGTCATAATAAAGCACACCTGCGGTATCAGGAGCGACTCGACTAATCTAAGATCTGTCGCATTAATACCGCGATGATGGCTCAAGGCCGCTAGAAAGGCGAAACTGCGTACCCTAAATATTTGGACGTATTGTTTGTTGCCCTCAATTTATATCAAGATAAATTAATGTTATATAAGTATTTATGTATAGAAATCGGTATTGGACTTTATGCAGTTCGATCGGTTCTATAGTTTTTAAATTGTGTGTGAAAATATGATATATTTTGTATTTGAACCGGCGATATTTAGACGTTGTGTACAGTATATTAGGTCTTAACTATGCAATATAATGAGACTTTATAAAAATAATCATAAATTTTTATTTAAGAATTATAATTATTACATTCTACTTAATAAAAGCTATAATAAAAAGTACTAGATACCTTGTTCTATTTGAAAGCATTAAAAGAGTCGTAGATTATCATTAAAAACCAGCCATTTCCAAAGGCTGAATGACTGAAACTGGTGTTATAAACAAAAACAGTAATATTTGTATCATTTAAAGAAAATATCCATAATATTTCACTGTACACAAGTAGTTTAGTAACAAAAATATGAATACATTCACCATCGAACCCGGAAAGCCTTATAGGGCTCGCGGAAAGTGGCGTCATGCAAGTCTAGATAAGGATCTAACGAACATCTAACAGATTGTAACTTACTACCAGATGCTGCACTAACTGTATAACTAACTTGCTCTTACATGCTGCTTCGTTTCTTTTATTAAAAGATATTAAGAAACAAACAACTAAAACCGTGGCCTTCCTCAGCAAAGGAAATATCCGCTATAAAAACAATATTTCATCATGCATATTTATTATATAAAACTATATATTATATATCAAACTATAATGTAATTAGAATAAACAATTCATAATATTTTATAAACAATTTTTTGACGAATCGAAGGAGATATAAATTGTATTATAGAAATTCTAGTTAACCAATGTCCAACTGTAAACACCACAGTTGTTAGTTCGATTCCAGTTAATAAAAAAGAATTATGACGCTTAGCACTAGGTTTCTGTCTACTCAGTTATATGCGGGATACAGCGTGAAGCTAAAAAAAGACTAGATTTTTTTGTTACTAGAAACAGACTAGAACAAAGTGAAATCTATTATAAAATATTTATTTTTATCTCAAGAACCTGTTACCTGTTATATCAGATACACAAGCGAGCGGTATCGCCGAACTTTTCACCTTATATAAGTTATAAAGCGACACTTAGAGCTAGTGATTTACTTTCTATTTGGCTTTTAGAGAGATATCTATGATAAGAATTCATATTAAATTACGTGTTGTTATAATATAAAATATAGTGAATTAAATATTTTAGCATACTTAATATGGATTTTAAATAATATGTTTCCATCATCGTGACAAATAACTAACTTTTCTTTACAGCTTTACTCTGTATCCCGCTTAGATCAGGGCAGAAGGAACCTTGTGTTAAGATACTCCGTGCCAAATAGGGCAAGTACATTGCATATTGAGTTGAGTGGAGTAAATCAATGTCTTTCTCCTACGTCCTCAAAGTAGGAATAGAACACACTTGTCGCTTGTCGCAGACGCCACAACAATCTCTTTAATTGATTTATTATCGAAATTGGGGAACGAAAATATCTTAATGGGAACGGAGTATCTTAACACTAGATTCCCATGTTTCCTTAGCCTACCCTTCATATGTGCAGGATACAACGTGAAGCAAAATAAATTACTTATCTTATAAATAATGTACACTATATACTCTATCATAATGCCCATTTCACACTTAGCTTACAATAAAATCACGTCAAAATCCAATAAAACAAATAAACTGTTACATTTCTATACGAAGAGAGACAACTGAATGTAATACAGGTTATCTAGAACGTCTATAAAACAAGAAGTTGAAAGTATCGTGACACGTCAATAGGTAATAAACTAAGCGTTTATTTGAGTGTCGCTCTTAGAAGCAAATATGAATCAGTATTTCCTGAGATTATCGCGTTAAAACATACAAGCTTTACGCCTCTTACATTACTATCATTGTTCATTCAAAAAACGTAAATAAGAAAAACGTACATATTATATTACGACAGATAAGCATTTTTCACAAATCCACATTTTTTCACACTCAACACGCAATGCCTCCAGAAGTCGCTGGAATGTGGGGAACGGAAGTGTCTTAATGGTAACAGAGTGTCTTAACACTAGGTCTTCTGTCTTTCCTTCTGCCTATCCGACTATGTACATATATACATTGAATGGAAAAAATAATTGATAAATGGTTGATGCTTTAACATTTGAGTACTGAAATAAGATCTGAACCCACACTTATTACATTGAACTAAATATTTATACTCGTTTATTCTTTATTCTGAATAGTAAATGGAGAATGGAATGTTTTAAAACTATTTACTTTTTCTCAATAAAATATATCAAACAAATATTATTTATATAAGAAAATAATTAAATTCAAGCTCAATCCTCCAATATGATAGTAGTAGGTAGGTGTCTTAGACGGTATTTATAACGTAGTTTGTCGGTCGCCTTGACTGCGCCCGCGCATTCATAGAGGAATGCGGCCTGATTGCGTAATCCTTAATGTAGGGTTAGAGGGATGAATTATATATGTTTATAATATAAATAAAATTATAAAAAAACTTTACTCAATATTAAAGTTACCGCAAACTAAGTATATCTTCCAAAATATCAGTAATGTCCGACTTGGAAGACAGTTCTTGCTGATAAAAGCTGCCGAAAAACTGGAACTGGTAGAAACTGAATCTTATGTTTCTCTAACCATATTGAGAATATATATTTTTTTCACATATTAATATATTTGTGAGCGGGAATTGAATATATGACCATTGTGTCATCTTAATATCTGTATCTCGTTGAAGTCTAAACTACGTAGAACGAGAAACGCTTATTACGTAACAATATATGTATATATGTATCTATAAACGACAAATACTAGACATGGATTAAATTCCTAGCAAGTGCTCAGAAATCAATTAAATTGATTAAAATTGTTGTGTACTTCATATAACTATATGTAATCTATACTTATATTACAAAACTGCAGAGTTTGTTTGGTTAAATGCACTAATCTTAGAAGTTAGGTACTGGTTCAAATTGACATGTTCGTATCGTATTGAATAGTTCATATATCGTAAGTCGTACACCAGTCTTAATTATTAACATTTGACCGCGCAGGCGAAACCGCAATCCAAAAGTGGAATTTGTAGAAAAATACTGTACAATACAAACTGTTTATTATCTGTATGTTTGTTTATTCTAGAATAGAACGCTAAATCACCACATTCTACATTTCCTGATCTCGTAGATATTATAGATGCATAGTGTATGACAGATTAGAAACACCTATTATAGCGGTGGCCATTTTATTTCTAGTTTAAAAAAGACAGAGAGAACATGACAAGTTAAGTGACCACTCTCTCCATTCTCTACTTAAATTCCACTCTGTTGAGTGCCGGAACTCAACACTGTACTTTGTATTGCTAGAGAGGGAAAATAAAACTTATTTTAATTTCCTTAAGTGACAATAGAACCATGGCGTTTATCCATGGCATATACCATCCCTGATGGTCCCTGGAATGAGTGAATGTATATACGAGTACATCATTAAGTTCAAGGCGACAATTGCTTATCAAAACTTAATTATCAATCGTATTCATATGTATACAGTATACGTACAAGAGTATGGACCAGAATGCTCTAAGTAAAGCAAATATATCGTAATTCACAGCTCATTCTTATTTAATGTGAACGGTAACCACATAAACTTGCGATTTTTTTACCTTATTTCTTTCCACATACTGACATATTAAAGTATATAGTAAATAATAATAGTGCAATTACGTCATTATAGCGTCTAATGAGCGATATAGAACATGGTGAATAAAATTATTAGTCACAAACTTTTTGATAGAAGTTTGTAGTTAAAAAATGAAAAAGTTTATCATTTTAGCCATTTCCTATAATTTTTTTAATATAAGAATGTCTTACGTGTGTCTTGTCTTAAGTCTACGCTAACCCCATATACTATTCAGGATCGTTGTTACTAATATATTTACTTGTACGCGTATGTAATCGGGAATATATGGTTGGATTTACGCCTTATATCACTTTATTAGTACATTTATGCTGTTTGATCTATCGTGATTTATCGAACCTAGGACTTATTTAGAATAAAATAGCTTATGACAGGCTTCATTAACTTCTATTCTAGTATATGAGCTTCACTCTTTCCCACGTATAGCAAGGTAGAAACAAGGTTTTAACACAAGGAACTTAGTGTTAAAACTCTCTGATCCCCAATCCGCCCAATTTTCAAAATATTGCGTATATTTTGTGTTGAGTGCCAGAGATTTGATTTACCGAAGTGAACGAACCCACAACCCTCGCATTTACATTCATATGCTGTCCCACTGAGCCACGACCGCCTTCTAGTAACGGAAGTGACCAAAGGACACATGACACATTCTAAGTGCTCTAAGTGCTGCAACTCACAGGTCGCAGGTATAGAAGGTTACATCGACATGATTAACGTCATATTAAATAGCTTTCTCGGTAAATCGACTATACAACAAAAAAACTATTTTTCAGATCAAGCTAATAGCTCCTTGGCAAAAAAATGAATTCCCCAGCGTTATTACATTAGTATAGGTTAACTCGAAAAGGAAATGAATCCACGACTACCATGCTACATCAGGACGACTTCAATTATTCAAATATCTCTAAACAAAGGTGTAAAACTGTTAAATAAAGATTTCAAAACAATTACATGCTAAACATTCCCGACACGAGCATCGAATTTGTATAATTGCCGTCAATATGATAATCATTGGTTGAGCGTGAGATCTCAAGACACCAGATAAAACCATTATAATTCTGTATACATTGAAGTTTTTGTTCACAAAAAGATATTATACTACAGTAAAATAGCATAAAATAACAAGCAATGTAAAGCAAATATCGATGTTTGACCGATTATTTTGTATTGTCGTGATGGTTTTGCTAAATCGATTATAATTGCGCTATTGGATTAACATAAATTGTATCTAGTTAAAGTACTTACTTGCATTATATCAGTTGATTGTTTTTCTCGCTGTAGTATTATCCTATTAGTGAGACAAAATAGTGGCACCGTGGTAACTTGCATCTCTATATACGATAGGTGCAGATTCGAATTCTTTTAACGAAAGAAAACAACGAAAAATTGATACACTTCGATGAATGATATCGTTGATTTTTTTCTCAGCTCTAGTAAACTATGCCCGGTGTTTATTTTCGCCACACAACGCGAAATGTATTGAAAATCGGACGGAAAGTAAGAAACTGAATTTCTTAACAATAGTTTCTCTCTGTATACTGTATATAAATGGACAAAAGCGTGAAGCTGCATTACAATACAAACATATTCAGTTTTTAAAATGAATCATTCAAAGCAATATAATAAATTATAAAGTTAAATAAAAATAAATATAAATCATCAAAATACGTACGTTAATCGTTTATTAAGTAATTTTAATTGCGCAAATTATCATTTTTACTGTATCTTTATACAGAACGGTACATTTGTGAGGTATTTCAAGTATGCCTGTCTGATACTATTTTTTTGGTATTCACTTTAATTATTTGCAGATAAATTTTGCAGACAATTTTATATTAAATTTGCAATATTTTGATGTTTCTGTCGAGTCTTTTTAATTGTTCGACCTATTTTGATAATATTCTTATATTTATATAATAAATATTAAGTTAATGTATGCTTATTTATTATTTTTATTTCTATACAGGTAATGTATTAGCTTAGAAGACTAATAGAACGTTGCATTGAGACACATGTATTTCTACTCAATTTTTGAGACATTGTTCTCAATTTTTGAACGAAAATAACATTTTGTATGTACGACGATTACGTAAATTATATATTAATAACATATTGTACTATTTACTAATAATATATAAATAAATATTTTAGGTAAAACTAGCAAAAAACTCTCTATCTCTTAAATTAAAAAAATAAGTACAATGAAATAAAATAACACATTTAATTTTGAGTGAACAGTTTTGAAAACGAGGTTATGACCAGTCAAGTTTCACAAAGAACGCAAGGTGTCTCGACCCCAATGCTCGAGTGCATCGTATACTTACTAAAAGAAGTTTTTACTAAAGTAGAAAAAAATGATAAAAATGTAAGTAATAATATATATCTATATATAATAAAAATGTATCTCATCGCTGTCTGTACGTAGAAGATGACAAAAATTGTAGTTGGAGCGCTTTTCAAGGTATAAATATTGTCTGTTCGTCTGTGCGTTTCTTCATGCTATACTTAGAAACATCTTAACAGCATTTTTTTTATTTTCAATATTTTAGTAAGCTTCCCTTTACATTAAGTGTTTATTTTATAACCGTTAACATGACATCAAAAACATTAAAAACATTTTTATCTTGTTTAGATAAATAGTAATAACAAAATAATGCTTGCTTTCTCTTTGCTTTGTTGTTGGTTAGATAAGAATGTAGGTAGTTATGTAGTATTTTTTATTATGTTTTAGAATTTTATAGTAATAAGATACTACATATTTGTCCTCATTTACAGAAAGTTTCGTAACTATTTAACCATATAAAAAAGATATGAAAATGAATTCCATTGCATCAAAACTTTATATTATACTTTAGTTTAGATAATCCCAAAATATTATAGTGTCATCGAACTGGTCTGATGATGGAGCCAGGATTGATGATGGATCTCTTCAGAGGTTACTGTTAACCACTTGAGATTTTTTTTTTTTAAACAAAAATATATCGTAAAATATATTTTATTTATTTAAAGCAAGATCTATGGAATATTTTTACCTGTCAATAGTGAGTGATATGTTCTTGAATACGTTTAGAAAGTCTTTCAAGTTCAGAGTTTGACACGTAACGCCTAAAGTGTCGACGACAATTATTTCAATTAATAGTAATCGGCTATTGAAGCCAGTATGAGATGACTTATAATTGCAATCGATTAAATGTATAGATGGTATAAATAATACCAATATAATACCTATATTCAGTACCTATACATAATACCTATATACATGTGAATTCTTTCAATATAAGCGTTAAGTAAAAAAATATTCGGTGGAATGTAGGGAACGGAGTGTCTTACCACTAGGTTCCCTATGGCTAGGCTGCTATGTGTGAAATACAGCGTGAAGCAAATTTTTTTAGCTCCAAATAATCTTTATACACTTTTGTGTAAATATTTTTTGGAAACGTTCAGACTATGTATCAAAACTTAGACGGAGAGTGGGGAACGAATTGTTTTAACGTTAAGTTCCTTATGTTTTACTTTTATATGCGGGATACAACGTGAAGCTAAAAAAAATGATCTTGAATTTTTTTCATAAATTTATATGATAAGAGAATATTGGGCTGGTTTTCTCAAATTTAAAGTAAACATAGAATTATTGATTATTGAGAGATATCTGTTAAACCTTTAAACTAGTTGGATATTTACAGGAGTACGTGATGATTTTTTCCACACTTTATCTCTAGCGGGGTAGCCAGAGATAACTAAACGTGTCTAACTTTCAAATAAATAAATTTAATAAAAATTGTTTTAGGAACACGAATGGAATTAAATGCCTATTTATAGACACCGCGCGCATACAAGCTTGATACAAAATCCATGTATCCTTTTGAGTATAAGCGTAAAAACGCTCTTGCATCCGCTTACTTAGTTTCAACTGAGTAATTTTAGTAGTTTCGAAATAAAATGGTTGTAACATACGGACAGACATACAGACAATTCTGTGTTCAACCAATACGCTACGGAACCCTAATAATTGAAATTGATTCTCCTAAGCTAACATCCGATTCATATTTTGATTTATACTCACAAACAGACAGACAAAGCAATATTGTCAAAGAGCCATCGTGGCAAATATGTATCAAGCCAAATAGATAAAACCTTTGTACCACATTCGTCCTGGCTGACGTCACGTATTGTCACCAGGTCGTTCACACTTGAGTGATGGCCGCGACGTGATGGCTGAAGTTCCTACTTCACATCCAGCGACAGACCGACGCCATATATTAATATAATGAAAATATTATAACTATTTATTATACTACCAGTAGTTAGAACCAACGAGTAGCTATCATCGTTTTGTATGAACGTCCTTTAGAGAAACATTTTTATACGCATGTTGGGAAAAGTCCTAATTGTATTGAAATATAACTTTAAGCTTTTTACACTACATACATTGTTTAAAAATCGTCACATTTTTTGGGTTAATTTAACGTTTAATGTTTATCATATTGCTGTCCCTCAAGCCATTTATTTTCATTTTCATAACTAATCATTCAAGTTTTTATTTATTTTTAAAATATTCAACATAAAAAATCTTAATGTTAAATCATTTATATAATAATTCAGAATTTGTAAGTATTCTTCCAATTAAAATACAAAAAAATATTGAATGTTTGGAAAGGTGTATTCACATGATGCCTACGTCCTTATAAGGAAATTTAATGATAAAAAAAATCATATTTAATTAACATTTTCAATAACAATTTCCCACAACACTAACGTGGCAACCCTAAAACAACAATTACACGTCGAACAAGTAAACAATTGTACACATATATAAAAAAACGAGTCGATCAATCGAAACGGAGAATAGCTCTGTACGAACGCCATATTAGGAGGTTGTAATAACGAAAGTGGGTAGTCGCTTCACGCAACGAAACTAGGCAAAAACCGGTCGCCATCACTCCGTGACGTGAAACTTTTTGCGAGTTGCCAACGGTGAATGCGTAGGTCAAATAATATACAATATAATTATGTAGATGTTATATTCAGCGTCTAGCTCGAAGTCTAGCCTATCGGAAAAGATAAGATATTGAAATTTCTTTAGTTGATTTCTTTTTAGATATGTTGGTATTTTTCCATTAGTTTTCAACATCTGATGGGATCTATTATGAGAGGTTTGTTTAATATGGAATGATTTATATATATGAGGATCTTCACTCATCAGTCGGGAAACGAAATAAATTAATTTCCTCAATCTGATGACAAGTCAAAGAGCAGCGTTGAGTTTCACCACTTAATGTTGACTAGATTCCCTCTGCCTACCCTACTATATGTGGAATACAGTCTTAAGCTAAAAAAAGGGTACATTAACCAGATTTTGTTTACCAGAATACATTTTCTAATATTCATTAGATTAAATTTAAACTAAGACTAGATCAACGGCAAGTTCATCAAGTTGCTAAGGCATTTGAAAACTTCGACATAATTCATTCAAAACGGTATTCTTTGGTTGAGTGATTGCTGAAATATGAAACATGTAATTTTTAGGGCTGCCATGTTATCGATACTGCCTGAACTGAGCCTGTTTGTGATTTAACGCCTCAATAACGTTGACTTAATTATAGTTTTCATTGCAAGTAATAATTACTGACAGTTTAATTATGAAAAATTTCAACTAAAATTTATTATGAAATCCACTAAAAGTGTATTTTAAGATAAGGAATAATATATACTCTTTTCTTCAAGATATAATAGATTTTGTCTACCATCCCTTGAAAATCAAAATATATTTTAATGATCTAAAAAAACTTCTTAACGTGAGCTAACAAGTATCATACTATAAAACAGTAAAACTGTAAAAAAAACAGTAAAAAAGAACAAGGCTACCTACAACATACGAGGGCGACTTAATAACATAGAATTTTAGTGAAAAACTGTACTACAGATCATATTTTTTTTGGCAACAACACTCAAAAACCGGCGTCTCTCAACGGAGCGTGCATGAAATATGCCGCTTTAGAGCAATTAGATGATTATCTTGCGCTGATTAAAATTAAAACGTGTAGGACTGACGAAATTAAACCAAAATATTTTGAAATTAAACGTAAACGGTACTGTTTTAATGAGAATATTGCATTTAGAGGCATTGAATATAACAGCTTCGACTATTGATAGTATTGTTTAAGCAAATAAAACAGTATCACGCTATTTCCCGCATAACAGGATAGGCAGAGGGAATATAGTGCTGAGACACTCTTTTCCTAATTTTCATTCAATTTTCGAGAAATTTTGTACTGAGTTTCGCTTGTCTAACAGAGTGTGCTACACAACCATGGCAAGTTTACAGTCAAAATAAAAAATAAATTAACATTCCATTGTAAAATTTTGAAAAATAAAAAATAAAAATAGAAATGAATCCAGTAGATTTCGTTGATATATAAAACTTATTTAATGAAATATGCTCCAAAGAATTGAAATCATAACCAAGACAACAGTACGTAGTAACAATATAATAATTAGACATAAAAAAAATGTAAAAAATAATCATCATAACAACTTTTACATGGCAAATATATTATTTTTAATGATTTTTATCATCCAAAAACATAGACGCGCTCATCGTGAAGTAAAATAACGAAATAATAAAACAATATAACTTCACTTTATGGCTATTATTTACGGAGATTACAAGCTGACGTGTATTTTTGTGTGATGGCTGGGTTAATTAGTATAGTGTCTTCTAAAGTGTTACCCACAGTGCTAGATAAGATTTGGATTTTAAATGTAGAGCTTTGTGTTATATTTTTTTAATTCAACTTCAAGTTTTATCCCTAGTGGGGTAGTCAGAAAGGACAAAGCGCTAAACGGTTTCTGCTTATCTCTTTACCGTCATCCAGTGTCATCAACCTCTTTATATATACCTTCCGGGTAGGTTCTAATTTTTTTTAAGATGTTCTCTATATATGACAAACATATATCGTTCATATGTATGTATGCACATCTAACGCAATCAGTACCCAAAATAAAATAAAAATCCTTATTAGAGCTATTATCACGTATATACTTTAATGCCAAAATATAATAGCATAGCTAGTATAGCATAGCTCATTCTACTTCTATTTATATTTATCGAGTGGTTGGCAACCTTTAACAGCGCAGTCAACCGTCGTTGCAGAACTTGTGCCTTAAAGTGGCCATTGCCTTATAGTAACAATAGAAGGGCAATTATTATGAAATATTATATAAACTTAAATTATTATTACGAAATTCTACTTATTATATAAAATTATTATATATAATAGAACATTACAACATATTAATATAATTAATTTTTATATTACCGACGTCATTGTGACGCAATTAGGGTGTCTTGTAAGTGAATATTTGCTCGCTCCCTTTTTAAATGTATTCAAAATACTTAAGCTTCTTAGTACTAGCAATGCTAAGAGCAAATCTGTTCTAAAATTTTCTACTTAAAAAAAATAAAGGGTATATCTGATAAATTGTTTTTTTTAATTTCGCGTTTTATCTCTAGCGGGCTAACAAGAGAGAGCAGGGCGGCTGGTCTACTGTCATCAACCTCTTCATATATGTCCTCCGGGGAGTCCTCTTGCTTTTTGCCTGACCTTTCTCTATTTTCACAGATAATGTGTTTTTAAAGGCCAACCGAGGCCACTCCCTGCCTTGCTTACATTAAACTTAAACATCTAATAAATTAATTTAAAATTGAAGAAGTCATTTAATTATTTACATATTCATCACTAAAAGGTTTATTTACAAAATAAAATATCGTAATAATTAAACTTGAGAAATTGAGACGAATGACATTCGTAAGTCAATTCGATTTTTTTTGTCAGGTTTACTCTGTATTCCGCATATTGCAGAATAGAGAGAGGGAACCTAGTGTTAAGACATTCTGTTCCTCACTTTCTACCGAATTTTAAGTTGAGCGTCGGAACTCAACACTGCGCTTTTGTCTGTATACCGAATCGAAGAAAGGAAAATAATAATAATTAATAAATTATACCTCCGAGTGAGAATCGAACCCATAATCGTTACGTTACAGCTTTTTTTAGTTTTAGACTTCAAATCCTGTTATAGCCAAATATCTTAAAGGATATTTCAATATACATATTAATGAGTGGTATTTCACAATAATGTTTTTATCCATTACTCGTCGCCACTCGCTATTTTGCTTGTATGAACATTTAGACATAAAATGGAAGATTTCGTTTTTCTTTTATATTTCCTCAAGAAATAATTTCTTATAGCACCCTACATGCACTCTATAGCCTACATACTATACATTAATTAACCTACAATATAAATTTCTTCTTTCTAACTCCATTAATATCGTCTGTCAGTCACTCAGTAACGGAAAAGTTTTAAATCTATACCTATATAAATATATAATACAATATAATATAACCAAACTTGCCTTTTACACCATTCTCTCAGTCGTTCAACCACTTAAACTATTATCTAAAGTACGTCATAAATAAAGTGAAATTTAACATTTATTGAAAAACATCCATTTTTAACCCACAAGTTGAGAGGTCGAATCAATTATATTCGCGAAAGTCTTAGAGAGAGTCGTTACTATCATCATTTCTAGAAAATCAATCGATAATTATTTTAATTTATCTATCAATGTTACACAAGAGGTAGAAATTTGGTGATATATTCCATTTAATATTGCGTTTTCGTAATTGCTGTTAACTCTTTCAACATTTTCATGGTCTTTAAGTCGATTGCTTTTTAGTTAATGGATTTTTTATTTACAAAAAAATATAATGTTATGGCGCTAAAATTGGTCTTATTAGACGCGACTATTAATTTGAACCCACACCCTTCGATATCAGACACCACTACCGTGGCGACATAGTTTTATTGTTGTAACGCAAAATAAACGTACAGTTATAGCAACAATAACGATTAACTAAAATAAATCAAACAACAGTAAAAGTCTTTAGTCAAATTTTGTTTACACGTTAATTTACAAATTTCGACGACGTTTCGATGACTAAATCGGTTAACTCAATTTCGATAAAGCTCTTATGCATTTTATTCCTTTCTTTCCAATCTATGACGGGTCTAGACCATAACGGATCCACAATCGTTTTCATTTCATTCTCCCGTCTCTTAAGTTATATTCTATTATCTTGGAATCCAAAGATTATATATTAAATACATTTAATTAAGACCGCCGTAATAAATTTTAAAATGCTTCTAAATAACATAAATCACAGCACGCCTCGAAGTACTAATTAACGTGATGACTTTCTCTCGAGGCCAATCTATCAATAATTATTTTTTTAAGCCATTACGTGATGTTGATGGATCAGTATCCCGTTTTGAGGCCGATTTCTTTAATGACATCTGTATAAAGTTTTGACATCCCTTATCTGATAGAGAATTAGATTAGCCATAAAGTGGGGAACGCAAGAGTTTGAATGGGGAAGGAGTGTCGTAATACTAGGTTCCTAGGTTCCTTCTACCTACCCTATTATATCCAAGATACAGCGTGCTACCCTATTATATCCAAGATAGATAATCTGATGCAGGGTTGATAGAGAGCTTTTGTATTTTTTTACCTGCCGCACAGTTTTTTTTGTGTTGTGTCTGGCTTATTTTGTTACATAAATTTAAATAGTTAAACATTTATAAAATTTATCATTTTAATTTTCTTTTATTGGTGAAACAACAATTTTGACATTTCGTACGTATAAAATTTCTTTGTTAGATGGATAACAGAAGAACGAAGTGACGTTTCTATTTACTCTACTAATAGTACAAGAAGCAAATGTAAGAAAACGGAAGACAATCACAGGCCGCGGTGTTTTTGCGTTCTTTCTATCTGTCTCACTAAGGGTAAAGCGTGAAGCTAAAAAGAAATAAAAATATACGAAAAGGCTTAAAACTAAATGTATAGACATTTAACTCATACTGCACGTATCGCTTTAGTCATTTT
>DWAO01001442.1:0-18981 GCA_018230605.1 Heliconius congener
ATTCGGCAGAAAGTGGGGAACGGAGTGTCTAAAACACTAGGTTCCCTCTGCCTACTCTGCTGTGTGCGGGATACAGCGTGAAACATTTAAAAAAAATGTTATATCGGGATTACCTTTTATGGTTTGAATGAAGTATATTTCTACTTATAGAAGTCTAAGTACAATCGAAATCGATTCAGTATTTTTTGTATCTACGCAATATAGAGAGGACATACAAAAACGTAAAGTGTAAACAGAAAGTGGTAAACGGAGTGTTTTAACACTGAGTTCTATTTGCCTACTCTCCCGTAAAAAAACCCATCCTTAAATTTAAAATCTACTCTATATAATCCTCCTCCTGCCTCCAGATTTTAATACGATTTAATCCGTGAGTGTATAAGCTGTAAAATAAGCATTGTAGCTAGAACTTTACGGCCAATATCTGGTTTAATAACTTTGCCAGTAAAATGTTTTTATGTTCGAACGCACGGGTATATAGTGTCATGCTCTCTATATGTATGTACATAGGTGGCAATTTCATCAAATATGGCTTTTACTTGGTTTTTATTACGCACAGAGCGAGGTAGGCAGAGGAAACCTGGGAACCTAGTGTTAAGATACTTACGTTCCCTACTTTCCGCTGAGTTCTGGATGTATTGCGAAATCCTAATATTAAATATTGCAGATGTTAAGAGAAAGCACAGAATGGCGTTGAACTCGGTCATTCAACATGCAATATTTTATAAATTGGGCAGTGTAAGAGGAACGGAATGTCATAACACTAGGCCCCATCTGCTTCTTCTGCTATGTGGACTGTATGTCTAATAAATCGAAAAGCTGAACATTTAAATTTCTAATAAAATTTTATTATAATAAATTTTAAAGTATACGCCCAAAACCTATTAAGAAAATATGTATTACATATCCGTAGCAAGTAACCCTATACGTAATACGTCTCAAGCACTTATAAGATTAAGGTTCGAAAGCGTCGTCATTTCGTTCTCATGGGCTTTTTAACTGACAAGTTGACAACATAATAAACACATATATTTTTTGCTTTTTTTGAGTTTTTTTTTTTGAGAAAGCTGCGATCCTAGTGGGGTGTGTCTTACCGTTGCCATAAAGACATTTCCGTTTCCCACTTCTCGAATTATTGACGCATTGAGTACTTATGTGTCTTCTTAAAGCTTTCGTTTATCTCGAGTTTAGTTAAGTAAATGTTACTTCTCACTTCAATCTCCATTATTTAAACATCCATAAATATACAATATAGTCTAAAGACACAACGCTTATCACTTCTTGCATATTTTAAACATATTGAGTGACGTCACTTAACGCCGCACATTGTCTACCCAAACCAAAGAAATTAAGGAATAACGTTTTTAAAAATAGCGCCGCTGAAATTTCCCAAAGAGCTAATATATTTAAAGGAAACGCTTATAAGTTTCGAGCCAAAAATAATCGCCGGGCACCTGAATGCATCGCAATTCACCTCTTGGCACGATTTCTTAAACTGTCCCAAGTGAGATCGTAATGTATATACGTTACAGAAGAACGTTGTACGCTGGAGAAACTTTTCTTTATTCTGTTAGAAGGTATTTAACGTAGAATCCAATTGTTTTTTTTTGCTTCACGTTGTAATCCGTACATGGCAGGGTATGCACGGAACCTGGGACTCTAAGATACTTCCACTCCCCATTTTGCTCTGGATCCTGGGGGTTTAGCGTGTTGGGTGGCGCGGACTGCCCCATTATCAGAGAGAGGAAATAAAAATACTAAATATTTAATTTCCTCGAGTGGGAATCGAATTCACAACCTGTCGCGTATACAGTCGCACGCTTGTGACCCTGCGCCAGGATTGACTTCATAAAACATTATAAAATTTTATAAAACGTCTCAAGTAAACGGGTTACTGTTTCAAATTTATTCTTCCTCCGCCATAACTATCGCGGAAGGCGATCTACCGGCCAACTTTAATTAAATATAGCTATTAAAAATATTTATAACCGCGCCGTCGGCTTTTGCATTTTTATGGGGTTGCCAGATAGCGGACTGCCCCTGAATGAGAATCAGTATTATTAAATGCTCTCTCTTAAATTATGAACGTTAAGTAAACTGTGTTATTTATTGTGTTTTCACATATTTTGTGGGGTAGGTTGGAGTTAGTGGTAGGAGACGTTGTTTTCCTATTTTTTCTCAAAAGGTTCTCTTTTTTAGCTTCTGGCTGTTAGATTTAAAATATCTGTCAATAAGTTAGGTATTTATATTATAATTATGGCCCCTCCAGAAATGTGTGGTCTGTACTGAGCCGATTTTGATGACATTTTGATTGTTCTCAACGTCAAATTTCATCATTTCACATTTACAAGTATATATATTTAATGCTACAGTCTATGCATTTAGTATTTTTTTATTATGCGTGGGTATGTGACACACACATTATATACTTTGTTTAACTTCACGCTGTATTCTGCACATGGCAAGGTAGACAAGGGGAACCAAGGAACGTAATGGTTAGACACACCATTCCTCATTAAGATACTTCCGTTCCCATTTTTCACAGAATTCTTGAGTCATTGCGTGTTGACTAAACGCCGCCCTTTGCCTCGACACCAATGCGAGAAAATAAAAACGTTATGATACCGGTTTATATAACTAGAGGTGAGCGGAACGTGTCGAGTCTAGGCTCTCCCTGACAGCACAAAAATTCTAAACTAATTTGCGTAATTTTATCGTTATTCTTCTTAATTTTTTCAAAAAGTACTAAATTAATTGCCATATTTTTTTTATGGAACCACCTCTAAAATATAAGTTAACTTATAATGCGGGAACCACCAAAATTCATTCAAAATTGTCTGAGCAATCTATGCCCATACATAAAAATAATCATATAGTCGGCATGATCCTGGTTTATGAAGTCAGCTAGTAACTGTACAATAGATACCTAAAGTCACCACAATACATAATATACAGAGGAGAAAGAAATCTTGACACTAGAGTCTCCCTCCACTCCCCTCTACTACACAGTACTACAGTAAAATAACAATACATTACGATATTTTTTAAGTAGCCATAATACATCATATACAGATAGCGTGTCATGTATTTAACATTTAAATCTCACCGCGCCGGTCACGGAGTGGTTGTAAATCCTCATATTGTCCGTGTGGCGATCTTCCAAAAGTTTTCAACGGTTTTTGGGTTCGTTGGTGGAATTTGTGTCGCTTTTTTAGTTTATTGTTACATTTATATGTATACTTGTGTAGGAAAAGTTGAATTTGGAGAAGGTAGTAGTTTCTATTATTTGAGTATAATTAAAAAGCTTCACACTGTAACAGGGTAGAGCAGTCTCATGCAGTTGTATACTTACCCGGAATACTACCTTATGAGGCCATCATCGCATAGCAACACATTGTCCGACGGTAATAGTGACGGTTGTGGGTTCGATTGCCACTCAAACGAAGGGATCATTTTCATTTGTCCGCTCTGGTGACAATAAAAGAATTTAATTAAGCCACTCAATACAAAGTATCGAATCTGGTGAATTTGGTGAAAAGCGGAGACCAGAGTACCTTAACAAGTTAGGTAGGTTCAATCATCCCACCACGCTATACGAGAAAATACAACTGAACCAATTCATAATATAAGCTCGTTCTTTACAAAATGTTTTATTTTTCCTTCATCTCTCGCGGCACGATGAAAGAGTCGTTTAAGGTTTTGCCGCCTTGATTGATTGCGGACAGAATGATTTAATACTTTTAACTTTAGTTCAAAGGAAAATCCTCCAATCTAGCATTCTAGTAGAGAAGCTATTCTTTTTACAATAAAAGCTTATAAGTTCATTTTTTCTTTTGTGAGTTGATGTTTTTATTACTATTAAGAAAATATCTGACTGTATGTGTGATAATAGGATCAATCCCTACTCCGTGAGATGTTGATATACAACATAGGTTTTTTTTATTTCTCTGGCCTGGGGATAACAATATTAAATTATTGTTAAATTAGTAATATTATATCGTTTAAAAAAACGTCGAAGAGTCTCACAATCCAAATTCTCCCTTATTAGACCAGTTCGATGGTACTATGGTACCATATAAATGTCATATACCATGGTACCAAAATCAGCTTCACGCTGTATTCTGCATACAGCAGGGTAGGCAGAGGGAACCTAGTGTTAAGAAACTCCGATCCAAACTTTCCGCCGATTTTTTCTAGGTATTACGTGTTGAGTGACGGAACTCAACGCCGACTTTTGCCTTGCAGAGTGAAGAAATTAAAATATTAATAAATAATAATTAATTCCCGCGGGTGGGTATTATTGTATTGTCATCTAATCAAGTTCCATAATTATGACAGGATCGGCATTGTATAATGCCGATCCTGTAAATTCAATTAATTTAGTTTAAAATAATAATAAATAAAAAAAATACTGAACTAATTCATTTCTAGTAAGAAGACAAAGCGCAGCATTGGATCCCGACATCAATATAGCCAATCGACACGCAATGTCTCGAAAATAGTGATTTGACACTAAGGTCCCTTTGCCTATCTACCTATATGTGGGATACAGCGTGAAGTTAAAAAAGCTTATAAGCAAAACAAAACTATTAAAGGAAATCTAATTCTCGAATTAAACAAAACATTACACGAACTAGAACATTAGGCGATAAATCACTGGATGATTAAATGAGCTAATCAGCGTATCCCGCTACTATCGATACCTCTCGATATATCGATATTAGGATGTGTGTAAGTGGTATAAGTATTTAAAATAATTATTTTGAATTAAACATATTTCTTTAAGATAAGATAGATTTTACGTGTGATTTTATATAACCGTTATTGGTTGAATCCCATTTCATATTTAAAAACGTTTTCCTAATTTGTTATAAAAAATATAGAAGGAGCTAACTGAGTCTAACTAGTATAAGTAAGTAATTATATTAAATAATAATAGTACGTATATTGACTATATGTAAATGATTTTCATTACCCTGTTCTAGTATAGAAAATACTGAGTTGAGTCCTTCTATCTAATATGTGAATATTTCAATTAAACGAAAAATAATATTTGATGTCTATAAATCTTAATACTAAACTAACGTTTCAAATAACAAGTCCCCAAGTTACACCCCGTTTGCCTCCAAACTATAGTATATAAATAGTTGGTTGGATTTCATCGAGCGGCGTTCAGTTCCTGTCCTGTAGGTTTCTGAATTAACGCGACCAAATGTAGTGGATTGACAACTTTGCCTCTACAGGGACTTTGAGACCGCACGCGATTTGTAACTGCTGTTATTTATACTGCTGTTATATATATTTAAGGGTTACAGTAGCCTTTAAGTATGATGAAAGAAAAATATTGCCGTGGCCGAGGAGCAGTCGTGCCCCAGAGGCACAGCATCTAATATTAAACACGACGATTGCGAGTTCGATCCATACTCGAAAGACTGCATTATTTTTACTTTCTCGCATTGTTGTTGTCCGCCCACTCAACACGCACTGTCTCAAAAATTAGGCGAAAAGTGGAGAAAAGAGTGTATACCACGTATAGATACGTGAAATTAAAAATTATAAAACAACTTAATTGCGTATAGTAATTCCAATATTAATTCTTCAAATAGAATAGAATTAGATTTTATACTAATTAAAAAAATATAATCATCTCTTGTTTGAGTGAAAGATCTTATCGCCCGACAAAGAGAGAGAACATTACCTATTGAAAAGTGGAACGGGGTCAATGAAAATACTTACGTTTATTTATATTAACCCGCTACGGTAAGACAAAGCGCGGCGTTGAGTTACGTGACTCAACACATTTAGAATTATCACTTTATTTCCTCTAGCCCTATGAAACAATATTGCATAATCTTATAACAACCTTGGAACAAGTAAATTAAGTTGCTGTAAAGCTGAGCTACCTTAGAGACTTGTAAGGGATCATCATTAGTTATAACGACGTCTTGTTCACAAATATTTTACTATTAGCTCTGTAAGTTGTGCTAGTTAACGTAAAATATATAGGAAATATACATATATTTTCTTATACCTTTAGGTTTTGAACTTGAAACAAATTATTGCCTTGTTTTGTTTTTCTTTTGTTTCAGAGAGAACCGAACAAGAACAGACTGGAAATGATTTGCTAAAAAATAATTGGTAGTATATGTTTTATGTTTTATAATCTATCGTACAGTGAGAGGTTGGCAAGTATCCGTTTAATGACTACTTTTTCATATATTTTTTTTTCGAGACAGTGGTGGAACTTAACGCCGTGGTTAGTTATACCAAAGCGAAGCGAAGCGAAGAAAATGATAATGTTTCTTGCCTTTAAATCGATTATGAACTATTTTCAGTCCCAATCGAATAGCTAAAAGCTACAATCTTGAGAAAAATATTTGGAAAAATCGATATTGACTCGCCGATAAATAGCAGCATGGGTAAGCTTAGCTAAATAAAAATTTAAACCAACGATATATACGTGCCATACAGTCAGCCGTCTCATATTAAGATGCTGGAGCGTTTTGCATCCAAAGTGGTCCTGGTGCCTTTAAATATCGTATAGTATAGTATTGAAAGTAGCATTGCATGTGAAATACATATAAATGATTACTTTTCTACACATTCACGCTTTTTCCCGGATGCTAGGGGTCGGCGAGCCTACGTGGTATTGAAACACTCTGTTCTCATTTTTCTGCACAATTTTCAGGGTATTACGTGTTGAGTGGCGAAACCCAACGCCGCGCTTTGTCTTACCACAGCGGTAAAATTAATTTAAATCATTCCTCCGAATGGGGGCCGATCACTCAGTGTGCCGCTGTGCACTGTGGCCTCTATACTAAGTCAATACACCAATCAAGTCAAGTCTTAAAACGACAAAAATATATAATATTATTATATTTTTTTACAACGCTGACTGTAAACTAGCAACATGTGTAGACTTGGCAAGCGGCGATTTAATTACGGTCCCCTACGTACCACAAACATCCTGTGGCAGTTTTGGCACGATACTACTATGTAATACTGGCTGCTACTAGAAAAAACGTATCAAATTGTCGCTCTAATTGGAAGGAGTTCGCGGATTTTGTTAAATGTTTTTAGTTTATGGTACGTAAAAGTAATTTGGTGTTAAAACACTCCGTTTACCACTTTCAGATTATTATTTTTTTTATTTTGAGATGCGGAATTCAACGCAACGCTTCATCTTATCGCCAGAGCGAGAAAATGAAAACTATTATTGCCGCATAGAAATCGAACCTGTAACCGTCACGTTTACAGTTTAACGCTGTGATAAAATAACCACTCAGAAATAATTATTGTTTATTAAAAAATACCAATATAAAAAAAGTAACAGCGTTAAGCACTCTACAATGTAAATACAGATAGCTTCTCTCACCATAATAACGCGAATACCTTGCATTATCCAAATTTTATATTCCGCGCCCGTGCCAGAACACGCCGGGACAATGGTTAGATGAATGTACTGTCGTCGGTAGCGGGTTCGTGAAAAATGGTGCGTTATAAGCCGTCTAGTATAACGGTTTGCTCTAGAGTTTTACTTTGAGTGATTGTTTCGAATTTTTCAGTGTTCCTTGCCAAATAATAGGTGTAAGTCTTTGTTTATGTTGGCTATGTTTGACTTGCGGCTTCGCACGTATAGTCGATTAGAAAAATGGAAGTAAGTAAGAGTTGTGTTTCAAATATGGATTAATCGTTACATCGAAGAAGTTATCGTAGTTCGTAGTTCGTTCGTAGTTCGTATCGTAGTTTACAATCGTCACGATTGTAGGTTCGATTCCCACTCCGCTGAATAAAACTTTTTTTTTAGTTTCACACTGTATTCCGCACGTAGGATAGACAGAGGGAACCTGGAAACCTAGTGAACCTAAGACAGGACGAGAATCAAAGCCACAACTGCATCATGACTGGCCTCAAAACAATTAATTCTATTAAAGGACGGATAACGCGGATAAAAAACGCAAAAATTTTTAGTCTAGGGATTTGTTATACATTTTATACATTTGTGTTTACAAATCCCTAGACTAACATTACAAATAGAATAGTATAGAAAAGAAGTATTTATTTATTGGAGTTTCGTATTTTCAACAAGCGTTCACAAGTACGAAACACCTGCAGGAGACAGGTACCTCACTGCTGGTGCCAGACAAAAGAATATGTTCGCTCTCACCGTTTATATGGAATTAAATTCTATTAAACGTATCGTTTGTTTGGTCCCGACAAACTTATTTATAGATGGGTAGCGGGTTATATTTTCACAATTAGTTTATTAAATGTTAATGTTGTGACGTCCCGTTATATCTACTAGATGTTGAGGCCGTCGTGGCGCAATGTCAATGTCGAGTTTGACTGTAAACGTGAAGATTGTGAATTGAATTTCCAGTCGGAGGAAAGATTTTATTTATTTTTATTTATTTTTTTGCTCTGGCAGCACGGCGTTGACCTCCGCCACACAACACCCAATATCTCAAAAGTTGAGCGGAAAGTGGGAAACGAAATATTTTAACATTAAGTTCACTCTGCCTACCCTATGCAAGAAAAAAAAAGTTTAGTTCTGTCGTCTATCATTCCTGCCAATGTCTTCACATGTGTCATGGAAGTGAGCAGTCGCGTGTAGTAATACACTATAACACGTACTATACACAAACACGTAAACAGAGATAGAAGAATATAAAGATACTTCTTTCATGGGCGTATGAATTTGATTTGAAAATGTGGAGCGAGCCAGGAGCCTCGTGCCCGTCCATAGTTGAGGACCCATCAATCCAATTATTATCTACTAACTACTACCACTCCAGTTTTCCTCGATGATTTTCCAACACGAAAAGATATTTTCAATTCTAACTAGTGTTTCCCGGTTTATCCTCTTTTAATCTAACAATCCTTCAGTTGTAGAATATTAACAGCTATAGGTAACAATTACAATTTGCGAACTTCTAATGACTTACACAGTAACATCGTTCCAACAGTGTCTCAGTAAATAGGTGTATTAAATTTAAGTTTGCCATTGATACTGGCATCCCGACCGTGTCTCAGACACGAAGTCTCATCTATCAATGCTTGGAAAATGACGTTTTTTGTAGGGACTCCATGAGTTCGTGAGAAGAACGTTAGTAAATTAAATTAAAGACTTTTTTATTGTTATTACTATGTATTCTGTATATAGCAGGCTAGGTAGAGGGAACCTACCTTTAAGTACTTCGTTCCTCCACTTAACGGATTTCTTTAACCGACTCATCGGAAAAGAAGTATTAGGCAATATAATATGTATGTATATAATATTGTTGGAATTATATTATATTTGAGTTTGGTGAATTGTGTGTATTACCGAGCACGAGTACTAGGTATTATAAGCGTTTTTATATTTATATGTGTTCACAAAAAAATTAGAAGCTTTGAATTATGTAGTATGTTGTTAATATGTTCTTCGTCTCTGGTCTATTAACTGTAAGTAAATAAACTTTATGCTTGGCGTTCTATAGGAAAAACTTATTTGAACTGAAAAATTCACTATGCTGAGTAATAAAATGCACTACGCTATGTTGCTTATGCTACGTTAATATTAAGCTCTATCTATTCTTGTTATTTTTTAAGCTTCACCTATTTCTATTAGTATATATAATGGTAAGCAAAGAGAACCTAGTGTTAAGCCATGCCATTTTTCACGTTCCGCCCAATTTAAAAAACTGTCCTGTTTTACCGAAGCGAGCAAATGAAAGTAGTTTACAATTGGAATCAAACCCTAATTGCGTAGTCATACGCAATTAGGGTTTGATTCCAATTGCGTAGTCATACATACAAAGTATTCTATAAAATCCATATAATAGAAGTCTGTAAAATTAAAATGTGGAAAAAAAGTATAATAAAATTCTATTAACCTATGGACACTCTACTAAAGTCTGCAAAAGCATTTCGCGGTACGCGACCATATTGATTGTCTCAACTCTTTGTTGTGTTAATGGAGTACTTGATTAATGTCGTTGGATCTTCTTACTTCATTATGAAGGCAAATCTTTTGTTTAGGCCGTCGTGGCGCAGTGGAACACTGTCTGAATGTATCTTTTAGGAACGACGTTTGACTGCGTTAACGTAACTTTAGGTACGCGACGGTTATAGGTTAGATTCTTATTTGGGGAAATTAATTACTTTCATTCTTTTTCTGGTGAAAAGGCAAAATATAACGTTGAGTAGTTAATTACTCACTCAGAGTAATTAGAAATGGTTTATTTTCAATTAATTACATTTAATTCATAAGAAAAAGGCCCGAGGTTGAGTTCGAGTGAAGAAACTCCATTCACCAATTTCCAACAAATTCTGGAGGCACTGCGTGTTGAGCGGCGGAACTAAACGCTGTGCTTTGCCTCGACACGAGAACGAATAAAATGGAAATATTAAATATATTATGTCCTCGATTGGAAATAAAAGAATACAAAGAAAATGCGTAAAGATAAAAAACAAATCACAATTTAACCTTTTTTTAGTTTATAGTTTATTTTTCTAGACTGGTGTAAAAGACTGGTGTAGGTACTTGGTTGTAAGATTATATATGTGATACAAGAATAAAAATCTAAACTTTTGAAAATTTTGCTTGTCGTAATAGTGTTGTAATGACAAACGAATACAAAACGACAAAAGAATAAAAAATAATGAACAAAAAAGGAGATTCACGCATTTTCCCACAAAGCAAGATAAGCACCTAATGTTAATAGACTCCGCCCAATTTTCGAGACATTGCGTATTGAATGGCGGAACTCAACGCCATTTTTATTTTCTTATACATTTTAAATTAAGTACCTACCTTACGATATAACCATCTATTATATCCAATAGTCATTACCAGTCAATGTAAGGTAAGATCTTACCGGCGCGTCATAACGCAGTCGTAAAAACTTTATGTTCCACCTGAGCGCGATCGATGTTACAACGACGCGATAACAACGTATTTGTTTTTTTTTATATATTATTTATAGCTTAGAGGGATATGAGCAAGTATGTCGGGTTTTTAAGGGTTAGTACCTTAAAGCTAACAATAAAATTGTTATAAAATCACATTGTTGTCCGCTTGTCAGTCTGTCAATACCATATCGTGTGTCGTGTCGTATCGTGTAAAAATTATCGAGCTAAAATAATCAAAATAAAAATCAGCTTCACGCTATATCCCGCATTATACCGCAGCTATATACCGCAGCAGGGTACGCAGAGGATACCTAATGTTAAGACACACCGTATCCCACTTCCCGCCGAGTTCTGGAGGCATTGTGTGTTGAGTGGCGAACCCAACGCCGCGCTTTTGCCTAGACACCAGCGAAGAAATTAAAATATAAATGTAAGTAAATATTTTATGTCTTCGAGTGGGATCGGACCCAAAATCAGTGGATTTAACAGTCACACTCTGTGCCCCTGCGCCAGGACTGGCCTCAGCTAAAATAATATCAGACAAAAAATGGGCAGTCCTATGGAGCATACGAAAAATAATTTCCTAAGTCACGCAATTAAAAGATACGAACATTTATGCAACGCTATTGCACTTGCATTTTCTATGATATTCGCCGCGTACTCATAATTTATAGAGTATTTTCCCATATCCACATGTGTGATCTTACATATATAAATGTGATATCACATTCGTTTGAAGCACTTTTAGTATTAAGTTACATAAGTTAAGCAAGAGTAGCCTCTTAATGTATAGGTATTTTTTTATTACAGGCGTTTATTATAATACGAGTTTGTGTCGTATGTGACGGTCGTTTTTGATTCATTTTTAAATATTTCAATAAATCGTTAGACTCCAAGCTGATCAGTCACTAAGTTTTGCATTTTATTTAATTCCTAATTCAAAATCCTCCTACGCGCCAACACATTCATACAAGTGATCTCCCATACACACATGTGACTTTACATACAAATCGCAACAAGAACAAATTTACGTGCCTTCTAGAGAAAGAAGACACTCTCTAAACTGGATATAACAATTATAAACCTTCACTCTTTGTATCACTTTATTAACATTTTGAACTTAGGGCTATCACTTATAACGCTTAACACTTCACTTAAATCACTTAGCTCTACTATTATTTAAATAACTTTTTGCTCAGAACTTGTCGCGTGTATTAATTAAAACGTTAGGAAGACTGTATTCAATTGTACTTTTATGGTGTTTCTATAGTACAACATCCCTCCCAAAACTAAACTTACCGGAAGTGTCTCAATTTCATAATTCACAATAATCATAGTTCCAATAGATTATAAATCAAGTATATTAACAATATTTAATTTTAAATAAAACCCTACTATTAGTTACAGTATTCCATTTATTTTATAATCTCATAAAAATATTACACAGCAACTTCTTATAATAACTTCGTTAATTGAACTCAAATTACTAATTCAAATTAACAATATTTATTACAACACATACATATATATTAACAAAAGATTTTTTTTATAATTTTTATTTTCACTCGTAACAATATCACAACAACTTCTCTTTATTTAAATACACAATTATTTCCTTTTGTTCTGATTAATCATATTGCCATCTCTTTTACTATAAACTCGTATTTAATACTACCGCTAACACTATAATAACTCAATCACTAATAAAATATTTAATTGAATTCAAATTACTAATTCATAATAACAATATTAATTACAACACACATATATATTAACAAAAGAGTTTCTTTTATAATTTTTATTTTCACTCGTAACAATATCACAACAACTACTCTTTATTTAAATACACAATTTTATTTCGTTTACTATAAACTCATATTTAATACTACAGCTAACACTAGTTATGACTCACGTGAGGCAGAATAACGAACTGAACTATTTTGTCGCAACATTACTCTGACATCAAATAATATCATATAATTTAATGCGACAATTATAATGGATTAAGAACTCAGTAAAGTATGATATTTTTTTTATGTGTTCAGTAAAAATCATCCATGATACCACGATAGTGCCACCTAGCGGGTGGTGCGTGCCTACTACAAAGACCTTTACAAGAACATATGAGAATTGAACCCACAACCGCCCACGACGGCGACGGCGACGGCGAGGTGTTAATAAATATAGAATTCGGCGAAAAATGGGGAACAGTGTCTTAACACTAAGTTTGCTCTGCCTACCCAGCCGCGTGCGGAAACAGCTTGTAGCTGATTTTATGAAAATAAAAATAATATAATGTTTTATTGCAAAAATAAGAAAAAAAAAACATAATTTATTATAATAAATAAACATAAACAAAAGTGCAATAATGGCCTTATCACTAAAAGCGATTTCGCACGCGAAGAAATGTAAAAAGGTGCAAATAGTGTTGAGAAAGAAATAAAATAATATACAGTGAATATTAATTAAGAACACAATAAACACAAAATCCAGTTATTACATTTAAAAGTAAATGAAAGTCTTTGTTATAAACATGTTTTATTAAAAATAAATTACCATATAAATGTTATTGTAAATTAAAAACAAAGAAACAAGTTTTTTTTTTTACCTTTTTAGAACTTATTTTAGTAAATTTATATATAATAAATACAATAATACTATTTTTGCACTAATTCCTCTAACAAAAACAACCTTGTAACTTATTTAAATAGAATTTTGTCATTTTATTTTACATTTATTTTGTATCGTTTTAAAGTTATACAATCTTATTAATAAGTTTCTAATTTAGGGTATCGAAATAACTATACGTAGGGGGACAGTACAGACGTCTGACAGTAAACGTACAAGTTGTGGGTTCAATGCACACCCGTGGGAATGATTATATTTAAAGTATATCCATTTTCTCTAATAAACAAAGCAAATCGTTGTGTTGAGTTCCACCACTCACTACGCTATGCCTGCCGGGTACGGCTTAGGACTAGGTTCCCTCTGCGTACCCTGGTGTATGTGTTAAGCTGATATAAATAAAAAATCTTATATCTTAATAAAAAATCATTTAAAAAAATTATAAATAAGCGAGTATCAAAATCATCGCGTTTACAGTCAAAAGTTCGAAAATATAATATTTTATCAATTTTTCCAAGGGAACCTAGTGTTAAGACTTTTCGCGGAATTTTTAGAGGCATTTCTTGTCGAGTGGCGGAACAACTTAACGTCAGGCTTTTGCCATGGTGCCAGAGCGAAGAAATGAAAATATGAATAAATAATAATTCATTCCCCAGAGTGAGGATTGAATCCACATCCGTCGCGTTACAGTCTCACTGTAACCAGCGTCATCTTGAACATTGAAAGATTATTAAATAAAATGTTCTCTTCATTTTTATATGCAAATGAAAATCATTTTAATATAACCTTTATTTCAAGTGAAAACTGACCACCTTAATATTTAGGACATTGTTTTTCACTTGTTCACTTGAGCGGAGAGATATTTTTTTCTTAACGCTGTGTCCTGTACATAGCAGGGTAGGCTGAAGAAAAATCTAGGAACCTAGTGTTGAGACACTCCGTTCTCATTAAGACGCTTCCGTTCCTCACTTTCCGGAGAGTAATCCAGGCAATGTGTGTTGAGTGGCGGAACTCAATCCCACGCTTTGCCTCGTTAGCAGAGGGCAGAAAATGAAATGATTACATTTCATTCCTCCGTGTAATCCTCCAATCTAAGCCACAACTTGTTACGTTTACAGCCGCACGTCTGCGCCCCAGCGCCACGACTGGCCTCAACAAACAACAGGATTCCCCGTTTTTAATTACACAAAATATAATAACTCTCACATATTACTAAATACAATTTTCCTCTCATTATCTGTGAAATGCAGCACGGCGGCGATCGCGTTCAGCATGTGCCTCTTACTCGCGTAGTCCTGGTACGTGATGTAGGAAATCACGACGTTCTTCAAATACTCCAAGTTGGCACCTTCGCGGGACTGCGTTCTGCGTAATCTGAATTACAATAAGTTTCGTAGTATCAGTCGTGGTTGGAAAATGGTAAAAAAAAATCACGTAATTAATAGGCAGCTCCTGGGCGCTTGTAATTCATACCTATCAATTTCTTCCTTCAAAGTTCTGATCACTTCCTTGAAACGCTCTTTATCGATTGTCGCTTCACGTTGACAGTCTCTGTAAAATAAAATTATCATTATTATGTAAAATGTTTTTGTTCTCTCCTTTCTTTTCTTTTTGTATTTATGTTCGTGTTGTATCATTAATGTTCACTTTCTTTTTTTTTTCTCAATGTATAAATTGAAATGGTTGTAGAGCCGGAAGCAAAATACGAATGCAGTGTTTGCTTTCAATTCAAAATAATATCATTATTGATATAATTTTGTGACAGCCACTAGCAAACCAAATCAAACAAATAAATTTAAAAAATCTAATAAATCAGTTTGTATCTCGTACACGGCAAGGTAAGCAGAGTGTCTTAACACTAGGTTAAGACACTCACCATCACATCCATTTTTATTTTTAAAAATATATAAAAGTATTAATATTTTGCCTTTTTTAAGATAAGAGAAAAATAACTAAACTTATAATTTGAATATAGTAAGATATGGACTTTTTTTATTTGAATTTGGCATTGGGACCCTAGTGTTAAAAAATTCCCTACTTTCTGCCGATTTTTTCGAGACATTGCAGGTTGAGTGGCGGAACTCAACATCGGCCTTTGTGCCAGAGCGAAGAAATTAAAATATTAATAAATAATAATTCATTTTCTCGAGTGAGAATCGAACCCACTGCCGTCGCGTTACAGTCACACCCTTGTGCCCCTGCGCCACGATGTCATCAACACACAATGTCCTGAATTCGGTCGCAAAGCGGAAAATAAAGTGTCTCGACACTAGATTGTCTAGCTTCTTTTTTCTTTTAGGCTTTTTAGATACACACTTTCAGCGGCATAGCAAGGTCAGGCCTGCGCGCCTAACTTGAGATAGGAAAATATTAAGGACATTTCGCAAGTAAAATTAACTACCATGTACCAGGACTTCATAAATGGCCAAGAGCTCGCTACTATACATATAGAATACAATTGTATACAACTTATATATTATCATTCCCCGTGTAAGAATTGAACTCACAGCCATCGCCTTTACAATCAGAGGGCCTCTAATATTACACCTTTACCTAAATTGTCCTTCCAATATATGTTTTTCTCGTCTCAATTGCGTTATATCCAGGTCTTTCCTTGCCAATTCGTGGGCGTAGTGTAGCATGTGTGGTGGAGCTGCATTATCCTGGAAGTGAGAATAAAAATATCTCAAAATTTTATATAAAATAATGAAAAAAAATATAACATTTTATCTAAATACTAGTTTTAATGATATTAATTCAAATTACTTTAAGAGTCTGACTATTTTTCCCGACTGCAAATGAAAGGTTATGTTACTCGAGCGTATATTGAATCTCTCCTAAACCGCTGAACAGATTTACATATTGTTTTAGTAGCCCGAATGTTCTTAAGCGTTAGAGAAATCAAATATGATGGCTGTACGACGCTATTGTATTGTTTCGAATACTACCATGTATATTATATTATCTATATCTAATTGAAGGACTCAACTCAAGGATATGAAAAAGGTCTATCATGTTTATCATTACCATAGTACTCATAAAAATCATCCAATGAAATAACAAGATTACGAAATTATTCTTCTTATAATTCTAATATAATAAATCCTCACAAAAAGAGTGAATTAAAAAATGATCATAAAGAACTAAAACCTCGATTGTATAAAATTAAAAAGAAAAAACAAAGTTCATTAGAATTAATTTTTATAAGGTAAGGATAATATCGGTTGACAGTTAATCCAAATGAATTATTAGGCTTATTTTTTTACATTTATGCAGGTCACTATTTAAATTTTGTTCTTTGTTCTCTTGCTTTATGCGCGATACAACTCGAAGTAATTTTATTAATTATACAATTATATTATTTTTTGTAAAAACATATCTCTTACTTCAATGGGTTCTAAGAAAAAGAGAATTTTATAACGAATCAACATTCAGTTATTATAAATTCGATTCGATTTTTTTGGTTCAAACGCACTATTTTCATAAATTTGTGGGTCGAATTAAAAAAATGATTTGTATTAAATAGTATCAAGGTGGGCTACGTTTCAATAAAGCCCACTATAGCTGCGGTGATAGTTACCTCGCACACGTCGAATAACAAGTCACATTTCAACCACGCGAGCGGAGCCACAGGTAAGAGCTAGTTACAAAAAGTCCACAAACAATACATACATTCAAAACGCCATTTTCCTTCCAACCGCCGTCTTCAACGCTCACTTTCCTGGACCTATCGTTCCTCGTTCTAATATAATTGTCGGTCTCCTCTAGGAGTGTTGAGTATCTGTCTCTTTGCGTTTGTATTTGTTTCTCCAATATTTGTATCCGAGTTTTTAGGTCTGATATTATTTCTTTATTGTATTCCTTTTCGGATTTTCGTTTCTGTAAACAATATGGAGATTGTTAATGTTTATAAAAATCAAGTCAATCAAGATATATATTGAGTTTCGACTACTTAAATTAAGTAACGGAACTTGGCGCCGCCAAACGAGAATATAAAGAGTTTAATAAAATTTGAACCACAACACAAACTTAGGAAAGAAAAGTACGTAAAATTTTTTTTAACGTAGTGGAATTTGAACTCGCGCCTCTTTAGAAACCGTTTTCTTGGACAGTTTCCAAAGAGACACGAGTCCAAATAACGCTACTTTTAAAATTTTAAAAGTTTTATTAATAGGTATTGGAATATTTAATTTTTTTCATTTCCACGCTCCATTTACAACAACAAAGCAAAATTCTGCTACTCAACACGTAAAACTTCAGGAATTCAGCAGAAAGTAGGAATCGGAAGTATCTTAATGAGGAGGGAGTACCATAACACTAGGTTTCCAAATTTCCTCTAATTATTCTACTAAATACGGAATACAACGTGAAGCTAAAAATTAAAATACCTCTTCACACAATTTCAACGAATCGACTTTATCCTGTCTCTCCTCGTCCAACAACAATTTAAAATTTTCCATTCTCTCCGTAACAATTTCCAATTCCCTTTTCAAATTTTCCACACTCTCCCCGTTTTCCTTCGACTTCGTACTATTTTTGAATAGTTCGAATTCCATTTTCAAGTTTTCAAATTCCGCCATACATTTCTTATGATTATTTTCGTAACCGTGGAATTTGAAAATTTCCGTAACGTCTATTGGACTTCCTAATTTTTCGTTTTCCGAAATTAGTTCTTTTTTCAAAATGTGGATTTTGTCTATTAACGTTTGTAAATATTCGCTGTCGGCCAGTTTTTCATTATCTGTTTCACTTATTTGTTGTGTTTCTTCTGTAAATAAAATATATATATATTTTTTTATTATTATTAATTATGACTATCAGTTTTCTCTATTAGTGGCACATGTTACGCACGTGAATGTTGCTGTAAGCGCGACTGAGGGTTTGATTCCCATTTAATGTTTAATATTTTCAATTTCGATAACGAGACAAAGCGCGGCATCACTTCCACCACTCAACACGCAATGCCTCGAAAATTCGGTGTAAAATTTGGAACGGTAGTGTCTTAACAATAGAGTCCCAGTCTGCCTACACTGCTATGTGAGAGGCTAAATACAGTGTGAAGCTAAAGAAGAAACAATAATATAAATAAAAAAACTTTCCCCGGTTAGTTATTTGGTAGTTAGTATCCACGACCACCGAGTATACCGAGTCAAACTCAATCATGTTGCATAACAATGTTTCCAATAGGGCACATTGGAACAACTACTATTAAAAGAAACCATTAATTTAAATAAATATTTCATTCCCACGAGTGGGGATGGAACCCACCCTTCATGTCGTATCCATATTAGGTGGGATGTGCGAAAATTTGTAATCCGCCATTATGTTGCGGCGACGATTTTTGATTAACAACAATATGACATGTCAATTCATTGTCAACAGATTAATGTAGCAATTTTAATAATAAGTTTTTTGATTTTCACGATTATTACACATATTAAATGAAACTAATTTAACCGGATTAAT
>DWAO01001443.1:0-18968 GCA_018230605.1 Heliconius congener
TTTTCAATGTACAGAAACGACTTTTCTACAGATTTATTATAAGTATAGATTTAATAGAATATTAACCCACCACTCACCAGATTTTTTTTTATTTACCCTTTGATTGTAAATAAAAAATATCAGCACATAACAAGGGTAGGCAAAGGTAACGTGAGAACCTATTGTAAAGACACTCCGTTCCTCTATAAAGACCCGCTTTCCGCCGGAATTGAAACATTGAGTTTTGAGTGGTGGAACTCAACACCGCTCTTTGCTTTGTAGTAACAAGTAAGGAAATGAAAATATCGACTTAAAACCTTCACACAAAAAAGTTTTTCTCTTTTGTTTGGTGATATTGTCAAAGACACCTGATTGATCAGGATGAATAACATATACATACCTACATTTTATTTTGCCAGTTAAGTATCTATATCCATACTTATATTTCGTGTATTTTCAATTCAATGTGTAAGTGATCTATGGAATATCTTTACAATAATGTTATTAATTCATTTATATAATTATGTTAAAGACTTTTTAGTTTAGTGCGTTGTTAGCGTAGCCATGAAATAAAATTGAACGAAGTTACAAGATTACATATTTAATATTTAATTTCTATTTATTCATACATATTTGGCGGCTTCCGCTACATCACAGTTTATCTAACAGCCTATAGTTATGTAGTGATAGATTATATTAAAGATATTTATGGATAGACATTAAAATATAAAAGCAGGTGGGAATTTTATTAGATTATTTTTCACTTTTTGTGTGTGCTTGTAGAGAAAAGGGGGAATTTAGTGTCATAATTATACTTAACATTGGTTTGCAGGTTCCCTCTGCCTACCCTGCTGCGGGATACCGCGTGAAACTAATAAAATATTTTTCTTTTAGGTTCCATATAAGAGAAAAATGGAATAACATCTTTTATAACGCATAGTTATCGTTAAATACGGTAAATAGAAACATTGACTAACTGACTTATTGTTATAATAAAAGCTCGTAAAACAAATCATCTATGTTGTCTATATATAATACATCTAAATATAAGTTGGGGCTATTACTAATTTTACATGTAGCATACGATGAAAAGTATTTTATGTTCTTAATGTATCATAATATACAATAATATACGTAATTACTATTTAGGCTGATTATAGGGTCAATGGATACGCCATATAGGGTAAATTGAAAACATAAGTAGTCAGGATATTTAGTTTTATTATACAAACTAATTAAAAAATAAAGTATTTTTAAAAAATAAACTATCTTTGAATTCATCCCGTATGTGGCATTAATTTTATTAAAAATGATTAAATAATATTTACTATGTACATGTTGCTTATTATTATTATATGAGGCATAAGGTAACACTGATCACTGATCAGATTGTCAATGATCAATTGTCATTTTCTAGAAATTGTACGAAGTAGTGCGAACACGAATATTCGACTAAATTATTGTTGTTCAAGTCTCTATTATATTGTTCTTGTATTATAAATATTTTTTCATTGCTGGTAAATTGCGGCGGATACCAATAAAATAAATTGCACTATAGGAACGTAGTAAGTTAATGTTATTTCTAACGATAAATGTTAAATAAATAAAAAAAATAATAGATTTGTTTATGTAAGATTAAAATTGGAATAAATAAAAGCTTTGTAACCTTATATATACATATAATTAATTTGAACAATAATATATAATTCTTTTGATCAGGTTGCATCATGCTTTCTCGTTTGTGCGCCTCCCGCTCGGCCTTTGCCGTTTCTCATACACTTAGAACTCCAGTGCCTCAGAGATTGGTTCCAAAAAACTATGTCATCAGGAACTATGCTCGCGAACCTCGCTCTAGAGTAGCAACAAGGTCGCAACCTACAGTATGGGAAAAATTGATGGCTCCTGCTGGACCAAATGGTAAATAATCTTTATTAAATTATAAATTTAATTGATGATTATGAAGTATTTATGTATTATGTATTTTCATAATAGACACAACATTTTATTGAATAAATATTCTTTAATCAATTCTTATTGACCAGTAATGAAAATGTGCTAATTATAAAGGTTTTTAGTTAATAAAAGATATTTTGCTTATAACAAAAAAGCCTAACCTGACCTATTAGGTAATCAAAGGTTTTTTAAGCATATTTTCTTTTTGTTAGCTTCATGCTTTATGTGTATCTATCATGCCAAGACAGGAACAGTTGTGAGATCAATTCCCCATGAATAGGAATCAGATCCACAACCATTGAAATTATTATTGCCTACTACAGTATAATCTCAATATAATGATGTCCTCAATTTTTTTAAACCCTTCAATTTGCCTGTAATATACATTACAAATGTATTATAATTTTGTTATAACCTTTATATAATGAATCCTATCAGTTTACTACATTCAATTTCAAATTAAATGCATGTCTTTACAGAGACTTTAGACTTGTTAAATCTTTGTGAGACAGTTATTATTGTTCGGCATTCAGTAATGTAGACACTGTTGTGTTAAAGTTTGCACTGTATACTGTATTTTCTTGATATTTTTTAGCTTACAGCTTGGGTAAGGGAGCTTTAGCAGGGGCATCAGCAGTAGGTCTCGTAGCATTGTGTTATTATGGTTCTGGAGTTAAGCCTGGTACATTGCAAGAAGCTCAGTGAGTATCAGCTCATATTCTTAAAATACATACTATTGTAAATATTGACAATGATAAGATGATTGATGCATATTTATTAAATTCATGTTTAACTTTTCTAAAGCTTCCATTATATAAAAAAACGATTATTCAAAAATATCCTAAAAATGGAGTCCAGTTGTGGTGCAGGAGCACAAGGTTGTAATCGTAAGCAACAGGTTGTGGATTTGATTCCCACTTGAGGAAAGGAAAGATTTCATATTTTCATTTCCTAGCTCTGGTAACAAGACAAAGTATAGTGTTAAGTCCTTAACATATAATGCAAACGGAATTTGGAGGAAACTGTCTAACAAAAGTGTCTTAATGAGAATGGAGTGTCTTAACATGTTTCCTTATTTACCCCTGCCTACTCTACTGTATGTTCAACATACAGCGTAAAGCTAAAAAAAATATAACTTACATTCTTTTTAGATTAAATAATATACGTTTTCTAAATAAATAAACAATGTTTTAGCTTATGGCCACAGTATGTGAAGGATCGTATTAAATCTACATATGGATACATTGCGGGATCACTGATGGTGACAGCTGGGAGTGCTATAACTGTTTTTAGAACTCCTGCTCTACTTAACTTAGTGGCAAGGAATGGATGGATGGTAAGTTATTTTATCCAATTCATAGTTCCACTAGCCAAGCATTTTAAAGAAGTTATATAAAAATGTTAAGGCTGTCTGGCTGCAAATATGTTGGTTGGAAGTTGATTCCTACTTTGAGAATGAGTTACTTTCTTTCCTTAGCTCTTGCAATGCTCGGCATCAGTTCCACTAGTCAACATGCAAAGTCCCAAAAAGTGCAAAACTATGCATATAAGTATCTTGTGCTTATAATTAATAAACCTATTCAGCATTTACAAACTGTTTTAACTTAACTTGAAATAAATTACTAAAACTATCCTTTAAACTCTAACTTTCACTTAAATTGTACTATTTGTGATTTACTGTCTGTAAATCTGTTTGCTAATTGGCAAAAGCCTCCAACCTTTTCCACTCTCTTCTATCATTTACAACTCTGTACCACATTTTTCTGCTACCTGTCTAATATCACCATCCCATTACCTTGGTGGTCTGTCCTTTTTTCTTATACCCTCTCTGGGGTAACATTGTGTGCTAATTTGCTCCACTTATCTTTGCCTCTAATTGTGTGTCCAGCCCATCTCCATTAAAGTCTCTTGATGCTTAGGATTACAACATTAAATTTTTTCTTGCGTCTGATGATGTGGCTTTTTAGCCTATCTTATTTCCTCACTCCTTGCATACACCTTTCCATAGCCAGTTGACAGGTTTTTAGCTTATTCTTGTTTAAATCTATGGAGGACCATGTTTGGCAACCATATGTTAAGATGGGCAATATGCAAGTATTGAACATTTTTCCTTTAGTTGCTAGTGGTAATGTTTTGTCTTCTGAATAGCTTCTCCAACCACCTGCAATTCCTCTTTCTATTTCTTTTGTTTATATTATCTTTTGGTACCATCAATTGTCCCAGATACACATACTCATCTAAATAGTCAATAAGGGTATCTCCCACTTTTATGGGATCTTTTACTTTGTTAGTTTTTTTTTCTCTGGGTTTTCTTGCAAGATCATTCAACATGCTATGTAGATCCCGAGGTGTTTTAGCTATCAGCACAATATCGTTTGCAATCTTATTTTTAATAGGTTTGTACATAGTTGTGTAATTAATATTTTTAATGTTATTAAATAACTTTATATTTCTAGTCAATTATAGCAACAATGGCACTGATGATCGGTTCTGGAATGGTTGTTAGAGGCATGGAATATACTCCTGGTATTGGAGCTAAACAACTAGCTTGGGTTGTGCATACTGGTATAATGGGTGCGGTCATTGCTCCCATCTGTTTCTTGGGAGGACCTATTCTTATCCGGGCTGCTTGGTAATTACCAACATTTTTTTTATTATAAGTACAAGCTAGGAATAATCTGGCAATGAAATGTCTCAATATTGACTGAAATGTGGTAAAAAATGGTATTTCATTTTCAGATTATTATTATTTTTTACCATATTTTCTTCATCTAAAACATTACGTTTTTAATACATTCTCCTTAATAATATAACATGTAAAAATTTATAAAATACTGAATTAGAAAATATTGTACTTTAAAACAACAAACAATTATGGTACAACTGACTGTAGATGTAATTTTGAATTTGGTTTCCACTCAAATAATATATTAATGTCGACGTAGCTTCAGTATGTGGATGGTTTCCAAGAGGCCTGGGATCAAATCCCAAAACATTCAAATGCGTATATGATTTCTAAAAAAGATGTTTTCTTTCTCAAATGTAGAATAATACTTTAAAACTGACAGGTACACGGCAGGTGTGGTCGGTGGCCTTAGTACAATAGCAGTGTGCGCACCGTCCGGGGAGTTTCTGAACATGCGTGCCCCACTTGCTATGGGACTTGGTGCCGTGTTTGCTGCCTCCCTCGCTGGCATGTTCTTACCACCTACCACTGCACTTGGAGCGGGTAATTTATAGCTGCAATATGATCGGCGAGTCATGGACCACCTGAAGTTAGTTGTAGATGGCTAAATTTAATTTTAGGAGTTTTCTTACTTTGTGTGACGTCCTTCCTGAATGAACAATAAAGAAACAGTTCGGAGAACCTTCAGGGTGGTCACGACCCGTCGATCGTTAGTTTGTTTATACTTTAATCTTATTGTATTGTACAAATTATATGATATATACTTATTTATGATTATAATATATATTACTTGTTCTATCAATGACATCGCGGACCAACAGCACAGCGTCGTGTGACAATTCCCACTCGGGAAAATGAATTATGTTCATTTTCTCCCTTCTCAGAAATATAAAGCATGGTGATGAATTGCAACAGTCAAAACGCAATATCACAAAAATGCGACGGGAAGTGGGGAACGAAGTGTCTTAACACTACCATATGAAATTAAAACTAATATTATAAAATAACTATTGATATTTAGTTTAACCATTGTGTAATTTATATTAATATTTTGTATAAACAGTGACTAGTATAATTATTTTTTAGGATTGTATTCTCTAAGTCTGTATGGTGGTCTCATTGTATTCGGTGGATTCCTATTATATGATACTCAAGCAATCATTAAGCGAGCTGAAATGCATCCTGTGTACGGTTTCCAACCATATGACCCAATTAACTCGTAAGTACATTTATAATTTTTTATGTTTACATATTAAACGCATTTTGAGAAAAGCAAAAAGTGACAACTCACAATTTTTTTTAAATTTTAACATTTTAATCTATTGAGACACATTATATAAGTTTAGGCTGATTTGTTTTAAATATGAAATATAAACATCATATGTAAATATTATATAAGGCTGCCCTGAGGACGTCGCGGGCAGTCTCTAACGCGACGGTTGCAAACGCCACTCAATATGCAAAATGCCTTAAGAATGGAACTTAGTCTTAATGAGAACAAAGCGTCTTAAGCGTCGTCTAGGTTGTCAGGTTCCCTCTGCCTACCCTGCTACGTGCGGGATGCAACCGGAAGCTAAAAAAGAGATATATAATTTTGAGTTCACCACCATCGCATAAAACCCGATTAATCTCAAGTGTTTTAAGACAGTATCACTGAAGTCTCAGCATTTGACACAAACTCATATTTGTCTATCATATTGAATTCTGGCACATTTCCATACAAACCTTACCTTTCCTAATACAAATACGTGTGTATCTGCTTTTGGCACATTAAATGTTGTTCTCAAGTTTTAGTAAACAATAAACAAAGAAAAATATTTCAATTTGTAAATATTAGGTGATATATTTCCTCAACTTTCTTTTGTTTATTTCCTGCGGCTAAATTTCTATATAGTTATAAAAAAATGTAAGCTCAACTCTATGACATCTAGTCCATTTCATTATATATTATAGGGCATTGTGGCGTGTAAGGTAGTGTAGTGTTTCTCTATGTTTTTTCACCAGAGCAAGGAAATGAAAATATTTCATTCCTTCGCGTGGGAATTGAACCCACTACCGTTGCGCTTGTATAAAGACACTGAGATACTTCTGGCGGCGGCCTCTTTACTTAATAATTAAATTATCTAATTTCCAGAGCAATTTCGGTGTACCTCGACGTGCTTAACATCTTCATGCGCATCGCTATGATCCTGGCAGGAAATGGCGGCAACCGGCGGAAGTAAAACAACAGTATAGACAAAAAATAATGTTAAATTAGTACCTAAATAATAAAAAAATATACTTAGAAAAATTTTCGTGCTTCATTTCGATGCTTGAAACTGGAAGCTATTGTGATATTTAAAATGTAAGGAAATAAGGTATTGATGGTAGACGGATTGTTGTAATTATTTTGCTTTAGAAATTCATTAATAAATTTGTCAGTAATCCCTAAACAGTTTATTTTGGTTTTATTTATCTCTTACAGATGATATCCATTAGAGGAGCCCTACGCCTTATGCATAAATTCAATTGCAGTGCAGCTTCATTTGATCACATCTTGAAGCCTAAGACTTAGGACTTTGGATAATGTAGAACAGAGTATCTTAACACTAGGTTCCCTCTGCCTAACCTGATAGATGCGGGAAGCTGAAAAAAAACAGCGTGAAGTTGAAAAAAAGGCATAGTAGTGTAGACATGAAAAAAAATTTAAGTAACTTGTTTCTACATATGTCAGAATCGAATACCTACTTATACATCGTGTTTATAGCATAAATAAGGCAATTTATTTACAATGTATAACAAGAAAAGACTATAAGCAAATGATATGATGATATGCTGAACTGTCAGTCAAACTGACTTTAGTAATAAAACATTTAGGCTGCCCAACGTGAAGATGTATAATTTCTTCTTCTTAAATTCTCACTGTTATCGATATTGATTAAGTTAACAAAATACTTTGGCGATATAATAAAAAAACAAAATATCGTTTTCGAATATTATATTTACAGACTTTAAAAACAAGCTGTCATATAATTATTATAATCACAAGCGCATCACTCGATATCTATTGCTGAAATTTAGATATAGTATAACAAAGAGACGTACATTGTTTTTATGCGGAAAATGTTAAAATTTATTGATTCATTTAAAATTGATTTTTAAGCCTAAATGTATGTATACATTTGTACAATATAACGATTTCTGAGCATTGTGCACTTATATTGATTACCATCCACAAGCTACATCTTACAAATGCATTCTGCTTCAGTTTTTCATACATGGATCCTATACATCTCAACATAATTACGACAAAATAAGTACACTATGTAATCAGGCCATAATCCATATAAATAAAAAATAATAATAAATAATATCACAATAGTAAGCAGGCAAGGCAACACACATCCTATCTAATCTTTGGAATATAAAATAATGTTAAAAACAAATAGAAAAATGTAAAAAAAACATTTGCGCAAAATGTAGTAGCAGTAATTTTTTTTTTAATATATGCATTTGTGTTGTAATTATTTGCGTAATTTTAAATTATTTATGTTTATATAATATTATATTGCTTGTATACTTATTAAACTTTGGTAAATAATATAAGATTTAGTTAAAATATTATAGAAACAGAGTCAGAACTTAAACTCTAGTGCTTAAGAGTTTAAGTTTCTTCCTTTCCTATTGAACATGATATTAATTGAGTGCCATGCTTTCGTAACTTAATGTTAGTATTCTTTGAAGGTAGCTCTTTTCTTATCACTTCTTAGTTCCTTTTTGCCCAGAAACTAGAATGTGTGATGCTGATATTAATATAAATCTTTATTTTTATAGATATTTAAAGTTCACAAATGTTTAAAAATTTCATGGCTTATACACTAATGATTCAATTTTGTTGATTTATTAGAAAAATTGTAAGGATTATTTAAAACTTTTTCACAAAAAAGTAGAACTCTGAAAAATGTAATGTAATTTCGTATGTTTAAATTATCCTTTAGGCGCTAGTAGATTAAGCATTACGGTACACTTTAAGTGCAGATATCGAATCACTAATCCTTCGCATTTGCTAGAGAATCCTCACAATCAAACCTTATAGTTGCAACCAAACAAAGTAAATGCATTAAATAAAAATCGTTGACTTATTTCAAGTTTACATTTCGAATTTAGGGGAGAAAGTAAGGCCTCGTTTTTTCCTTAAAACCTTAAAAGACATAACCATACACGTATTAAACCTCTATTGGATTGAACTAAAAATAAGGAATGTCACATATTCAACATGTAACCTATAATAAATCTATCATATTTTGTATAAATGAGCAATAAAATAATATAATTGGAGATCATTCTATCATTAAAGAAATGTTTCAAGTAGTAACGTCACCAGTCTTATGAGCTTGCTGCTTCAAATATATAGCGTACATTTGCCGCGCTTGATTCAATACCCTGTTCACGTTATGCTTACGTACCATTTTATCGAAATGCATCGCTAGCTCATTGTAGTCCATGCGATTTCTCATTATGTAATCCCTATGTTGTAATAATACTGTGAGACATAAATACATTAAAAATGGATTCCCGCCCCCGAACACTGGCGGCGAGGGCAGGCTACCTATGCTGGTTTTAACAGAATGGTCGCTTCCGACGGCTGCTACACTAGGGTTCTTTTGAGCAGGCGGTTTAAAAACTTCATATTTTTTTTGAAAATTATTAATAGTAGATGCGACGCTTTGTAAATTCGATTGTTTAACATTAAGAAGAGACTCGCAATTTCTCTTTGCGTTCTCAAGTTCGTGGGACATGTTTGAGAAGAACTTGTGTGATTTAGGATTAGGTCCTTCCTGTAATGGATTACTTTTTACAGTAATAGATTCGACGAGGTCTTTGTCGGAAGAATCTGATTCGCTTGAAGGTATAGTGGAAGAAGGCCTCTTAGATGTATCTGGAGGTTCCAAGGAATGATTTTTCCGTAATAATCTTATTGGTGTTACCGATTTTTTGCCGGAGTGTTCTTCAAATATTTCGCCCGTGTCTCCATCGAAGTCTAAATCTGCCTGCTCGTCTGGAGTTTGAGGACAACTCGCTGTAGTTCTGGTAGTTGGTGTGTTTCTATGTAGAGGATTTTCCCATAAATATATATCTTCAGCACTTCTTGCATTGGATTTTATAGTGTCTAGTAATGGTGACCGTTTAAAAATATCTACAGATTCTGTGACTTCAGTTTGTATTTCCACAGCGTCGGTAGCACCACAATTCTCTTTGGCTTCTGTGTAATACTCTGGCTTATCTTCAGTACTTGTAGAATCTGAAGGGGAATCGCAAATCATACTGCATCGGTTTACATATGAGAGACCAAAAACTTGCCGATCTAAATGTTCCACTTCCAATCTTAATTCCCGTGTCATCGATGTGGTCATTGGATAATATTCTTGGGAATCGTCCGGACTGCTGCCGTCGTTTGTATCGAAGCTCATTTTGCTAATTTTATTCATTTGAGTCTTTAAAGCTAAGGATGTTATATCACTTTCATCGTAAGATGTTTTTGTTAATGTAATTTTGGGGCATTCTTTACGTTCAATAGCAGAATGAGTTCTTTGTAGTTTTTCCTGTTTTACAATAGCAACCTTATTTCCAGTTGCAAAGTTGAGGAATTCATTTAAGTTCTTTATCATTTTGACTTTAGGTTTGGTTGCAATATCAGCCTCGTTTGAATCATCCAGGGTATCCAAAGAGAAAAATTTATTATGCACAGATATTTTATCTCTTAGGAGCCTTATCTGATTTCCTAAAGGGGTTTCTTTCATATCACATTGGATAGTTCCATTCGTGAGATTTTCTGTATTAGGCAAAGCTGTTGAAGAATTAGTTGAATCTAAAACCTCTGAAACTTTTCCATGCTCTGGTACACTTTTCATTCTCGATGTGTTTTTACAATCTTTTGATTGCGTTGGTAAGCTTTCTGAGTTGTTTTCGTCATTTATTGACTCCTGGGTTTCATTTGATATTTTTTGCGTTCGCAATGCAGCATCATCTAGACTTTGAAATTCTTTGGCATGTTTCAAAGATGAGTTATTTAAGGCTTTCCTAGCAGCATTTTCATCTAAGCTGTGGTTCGTTTGTTTGGTAGTGGCTAATTTTGGCGCTTTGACATTTGCTAGACTGAAACTGGAACTCTGTCGTCGTATTGCACAAACTTTAGTATATGCGTTCTCTCGCGGTGCCTTTACCAGTGGACTCAGAGGCGGAGGATCGACAGTTATTTCAAGAGCACCATTAAAGTCTTTTTCTTTTAAAGGTAACTCTACCGCTGGCGATTTCTGTGGCAACGATGCCCATAAGACTTCTAGCATTCTGAGAGCATCATCAAAAGCGAACTCGCGCTTCATTTCTAATAATAACCATCTATAGCAAAAAAGTAAATCATCCGCTTGCTGCGATTTTAAATAATTGTAAAAGTCGGGATCGTACACTTGAAGAGATTCTGTTAGATGTGAAAATTTAAGTGTCATAGCTTCACCGTCGAGCAGGAAATTAGGGTGTAGTCTAGTCATAAGTGCGCAGAGACATATATACGCGTGGGCCTCGTCGCCCATCGTTACCAATAGAGGAGAGGCTAAATCGGACATGCCTTGACAATAGCTTACTGTGGGATGATATATTGCATATCTGTAAATAAATTTTATTACTGTAGAATTTTGAAAAATAAAAAAAATGGTGACCGTCAGAAAAATTCGACATTTTAATACATTTATTTCTATTATATGAAACTTACGTAGTAAGAATATTGAAGAGGGAAGCTATATTTTGATTATCATCACTTCCTGCATAGAAGTTATGATGTCTGTCAGTACGAAGAACGTCTTTTCGAACCATGCTTGTCACATACGCCAGATCTGGGTTTACCTAAAAAAATATATAAATTTAATTTTATTTTATAAAACATACAGATTTCTTTGTGTTGTGATTACAACTGTATTATTAGAATGTCAATTGTTTGTATTTTCATCTAATACTTAAAGTATTGACTGGTGAAACTCAACGACGCGCTTTGTATTCTACCTAATACGAGAGCGAGGAAATGAATATAATTCATTCCCTCGAGTAGGGTTCAACCCATAATAGTCGCATTTACAGTGAAACGTTGTGCTGATGGGCAATGGTGACCTGCTTCTTTCATCCTTGTCGAGTTTTAAATATTGAAAATAAATTCTTGTGTAAATTGTATCCTTGATTTTTATTACCTTTCCCTTTTGGATGCAATCCTTCCATTCTGCTCTCAGTGCATAATATTCATTAGCTTTCTTTTTTATGTAATCCATTCTTTCTTTACCTGTCATCCCATCAGGGTACACATTCAAAATGTGCTTCCAAACTACTTTTCTGCAAATAACTTATTTAATTAATATATAAATTTTTCATCAATGTATTTAACACATACATCATTGGACATTATGTTAACGTAATAGTCACGGATTTGATGTCCTCTCGAGGGAATGAGGTATTTTTAATTGCCTGCTCTTAAAAACCAAAATAAACAATAAGAATGTTTATTGGTATAATAAGCATAAAAAAATATACGCAGAAGATAGGCAAAGAGTGTAATTTAGCTAATGATGCTTAAGGTTCGACTCTCAAGCATCACTGTTTTTCAGTTACATCTTAGTAACATGAAAATAAGACATTAAGTGACATAACTTCAACATTTCAAAATACAGTGTGAATTAAATATGTTTATTATAACATATTACCTTAAACTGGGTTCAATCCCTCCACAGTATATAACTTCCCTTAGTTTTGTTGTATTGTTTATTTGACCAACTGCATCTAAGAAAGCTCTAAATTCAATGTCACTTAGTGGTAATCTTGGTGGATTGTTGGGGTCATCATATAGATTTAGAGCTCGTGAAACCATATTGAAAGTTTTTTCCACCTGTAATAAGAATTGTATCTAACACTGTCTGACGCCTGTCTGGGTTCGTTTCCCACTTGGAGGAATCAATTATTTTCATCATCTTGCTCTGGTTACAATACAAAGTATGGTGTTGAGGTGTAAAACTTAGCACCCAATATCAAATATTATCGTACAATTTATTTAATATATAATCGTACAATTTTTTTGCAATAAAATGGATATAAAATGTTATTTTCTGTTATATAAAATATTATTTTTGTATTAGGTTAATGCCTAATTGTAGTAAAGTTTTTATAAATTGCAAAATTTTAAGCACTATTTTGTGTGTAAAAAGAAAATCTGTGGCATTTATTTTGTTAATGGTTCTTAAAAAACTCTTATATAAAACATACAAATTATGCATACCGTTTACAAAACTTACCTAGTACTTTTTGTTATATATGTGGGGCATTCCATGTCAAGGGACAGGTAAAAAAAGTCAAGATCTTGGATTTTGGTTATTTTTTAATATGTTAGACCTAGATGGGTCCTAAACACAACTGCACAATATTATGATTGTACAGTGTTTAGTTTAGGAGTTATGGCGGCTCAAAGTCGTGAGTGACTGGTGAACATGCACTCTTTCAAATCTAGCTAATGTGTCATAATAATGACCATTGTGTGCATGGCAAATCTGTCTTCATGTTTCGCCCAAGATAAGTGGCGATACATGAAGACTAATTTCACATCCTGCTGAGTTTTTAGATGTAGTCATTATGGATGATTGAAATGTTTTAAGATACTCAAATAAATGTATTCTTAATAATTCTTTTGTATTTTTTCCATAAATAAGCAGTCACTACTTAAAACACAGCATTAGACTATAAGTATAACAGTTGTTGATCCGATTCACTTGTGAAATGGAATTATTATTTACTTTCATTACTTTGCTTTAGTAAAACTATAGAGCATAGTACTCCATTCCACCTTTTATCACGCAACATCTTAGCAATAAATTTACAACTTACTTGATTCATAATTAGCCCCTGGAAGCCAGTTTGTGTTTCTTGTTTTTCTACCTGTGTTACTAGTTGTACTGTAGGCTGTTCTTTGCAATTTTGTGTAACAGGGGCAGGTATTGTTGGTGGCTCCCAATCTTCCGACGCCTCCGCAAATGGCTTCATGTCCACTTTTAACTGAACACATGGTTCTGATCTTTGAGTTAATGCTATGTTATGAGCCCTAGGTAAAAATTTCAAACAAATTATATTTAGAATATAAGCTATTAACCAATCATAACTTATAATGTGGTTAAAAAAAGGTTTACAATAAAGCACAATCTTACTTAAGAAAAGCAGCATCCAAATCCCAGTCTGATAGAAGAGGTAAATATATTTCTTGCCCATAGTCATCTACAGTTCTATAAGATAATGTGAAATCAGATTTGATATCAAATGCTTTAATTAAAATGCTTTGCAAAACTTCTAGAGAAGTTATTTGAGGGTCCACGGAAAACTTTCTTAATTCTGGTTGCAATTTTCCTTCGCATTTCTGTAAACGGGCAGTAGTTAAGATTTTTTTATTAATAAGATTTGGGATTCCCCTGTATTGATTTGAAAATCGATACGTTCAAACGTCTTGTAATTATACTGTTCTTTAAAATAACAATTCCTTCTATACGATGATATATTAATTAAGAAAACTTTAATGAAATCTCATTTACATTTTCACAATATGCACAATACAAACCTTGACTTTCACTCGAACCGCTTCTTTGCTATAGCCGAACATTTCTGTTCATTTCTTTTACCAACAATACAATTTATCCTCAACTGAGGCTTAGGAGATTAAAAAATCATATTACAAAAATTATATTTAATATTTATATATTTGTCACTTCACAAACTCTCATCATCGTCAACAAATTTCACCAGAGGATAACGAATTTTGACATTTGACAATATCTTTCATTAATATGACAGACTTTATGACAATGACAATACCAAGAAGAATAAACCTAACACGATATTAAATCGGTATCACTTAACCTTATTAAACTAAGCAAAATTTTATTCATTCAAGTAGACATGGGAAATAGATTATATTACTAAGCAATTTTTTTTATTAGTGTTATGATCGAATAAAATTTGTATATTTATAATAAAATAAAATATAATTTGTTACATTTTAAAGATAATTTATTACAAAAAACACAACACAAAATATGTACCATTAGTACAATTACACACCATGTAGTACAATTCAACTGTGTTTAATTATCCTGTTCCGTAAGATATGGAGGATAGAAACATTTTTAGACTTTAAGTGACATTTTAACAATGCTCTTGACTTTATATATAAAACTATTTAAATTGAACCAATATGAGTTAATACTGGATTTACATTACATGTTTTATGCTCATTATATATATACTAGCGGACCTATATAAGATAATAAATGATATTATCAATATAATTTACACATTACAATAATTTTGAGACACTTTCTCAAGCCTTTTTCGTCCTCGCAACCAGTCATACTACTGATTGCGAGGACATTTAAATTTACATTTTCTCTAGGAGTATATGTTATATTCCATACTATAAAAGCCAAAGCATATCTTCATAAAAAATCCTTGATGATTACTTCCCTCGTAAGTTTCAATATCTTTATAAATTAAAAAACGTTAAAATATCACCTCGCAATTTTCAATTATTTTTTGTCACAAAATGCCTTATAGTGACTTATTCATAAGAGATAGATATACGGTATCGCGGATTTTATTCTAGAAATGAAAAATAAGTTAATCGAGTCAGAAGATTCAGAGATCTTAGCTTTTAGACAAACAAACTCTTTCGCTTTATGGTATTAGTATAGATTAAGAAATATAGGTCATTTCTATATACACTGGATATCCATATTTATATGTGGTAAATAACAAATACGCCGTAAAAAAGATATATGGTATGTAATAAAAAGTTATGTGGAATGAGTAGAAATAATGGTAGTAATAATACTGCTCCAATACTTAATTAAGTTCCATAAGATTATTAATTTTTCTATACATTTCAATAGCTTTGGCTATGACTTTTGAAGAAAGATTTATTACTAGTGAGTGATATATAAAAATAAATCACATAAATATAATGTATATTTTAAAAATAGTTACGAGGGCTGCAGTTGGAGTGTTAGGAAAATACAATTTTTATATGTATATACGTAATTTATTTAGTTTAAAAAAATATAAAAATTTTATCTAACTTATATATTATTGTCCTCAATGTCTCTCCAGACAATAGTGAATCTAAATCTAAGTAAATCTAACTTAACCTATCACTTAACTATTCTACGATGGAATAGTAAGTGTGGGAAAAGAAGAAATTCACCCAGTCTCTCTCTTGTCAGCGTTTTGTGGCGTCCGGCCGCCTCTCAAACGGACCTATTATAATATTAAATAAGTTTTCCGCCTGTGATACCGAGCGCTATATAACAAAATGTCCTCTAAAATTTTAATTTAGAATTTGAACAACACACAATAAACTATTTGTATAAAGCTATATAACAAAGGAACTTAGGCTTGTGTCAATCCTAACATTTTATTATACATCCTTTTCTCGTTCTATCAATCATCCTGTTGGCGTCTCTATTCACACCTAATATTATAAAATTGATCATTATTTTTATACAAATATTCTCATTGACATCTTGCTCTGTTAACGTGCATAAAATTCGGCGTTGAGTTTTGCTACTCTTTCAATGCCTCAAGAATTCAGTGGAAAGTGCGGTACGGAATGTCTTAACACTAGCTTTTCAAGGTTCCCTCTGTTTAGCCTGCTATGTATGGGATACAACTGAAGCTGAAAAAAAAACATAATTGTATTTATCGAATACCTAGTTTATTATGAGTTGAAATTCACTCCGAAAAATTGGCATAATTATTTGAGGATAATAGAGAGAATTAAATATTTTTCTCGAGTGGGAATCGAACCTACAACCTGATGTCTCCGATGAATGATAAATTGCAACCATTTGTCATACACATGACTTGTTAAATCTATCAATCTGGATTTGTCGTTAAGATATATCTAACGATATATCGTGTATATCGTGTGTAGTAGGCATTAGTCTTAAAACTTATTTTAATTGTCATTGTCAAGTTACTCAAGTTGGCATTTAACACGAGTACCCTTTGGGTATATGTGTTCTGTGAACACGAGAGACGAGAGTTTGCGAAACTAAAGTTTAATGACATAAATATATTATAAATCACGTTAATTAATTTAAACATATAGATTTATGAAATCTACATATACTTACTTATTATGAGTAATCCAGCTGTTCCTCATGTTGACCGCGAGTTGGATTTATCGAATACAGGTCGTGGTGTTTGGCTTGTTAAGGTACCAAAATATATTGCAAATAAATGGGATAAAGCTCCGGGGGATATTGAAGTTGGCAAACTAAAAATCTCTCGAGCACCTGGACGTGCTCAAGTTCAGTTGTCATTGTCAGAGGCAGTTTTATGCCTCGAACCTGGTGAGCAAACAATACCAAAAGAACATCTTCTTGACGTGTCTAATGTGACGAGACAATCTTTAGGAGTATTTTCACATGTTGTGCGTAAGTAATCAATATCATTTACTTTAAAATCATGGCTAATGGTAAAATTTTAAAATGAATATTTGGTATACAACAGGTAAAAATTAATTGTTTGTTTGTAGCTTCAAATATAGATGCTGTTGTGCCCGAGTCAGAGAAGCTTTACATGGAAGGGCGAATTGTACAAAAGCTGGAGTGCAAGCCATATAATGCTGACCCTACATACTACAAATTGAAATCTGAGTCTATAAGAAAGGCATTAATGCCTCAACGGCAAGTGCAACAGTTAGAAAGAATTGTTCAAAATTTCAAACCAGTTTCAGACCACAAGCACAATGTAAGTATTTTATGTTTATAGCTCATGTACACCAGAAATATTAAACAAACTAATTAGTGTTAGACAATTAGATAATGGAATGTCTAGTTATTAAAAGAGTAAATGTTTTTTATTAAGAAAATATTAAAAACAAAAGAAGCTCTTAAGCTTCCTTGTATGGGAGCAGAAATAGAATGGTAGAGCAGTGCCTCTAACTTGCAGCCCCTTATAGGATTCTTCCAAAAGGAGTATCAATGGTCTTCACACTGTCCAAACTTGTTTACTTTGACCAAATTTGAAATGCTGCCTTTAAATTACCTTCTTGAAAATAACAGTTGATAGTTTAGTCAGGTTGAGAATGCAATATACAATCATATATACATATTTTACTCTTATTGCTAGCTTTTTATATCTTTTTTAGTTGGGGATAACCATGAATCCATATTAATTAGGCAAAGATAATTAGGTCACTTTTGTAAATGAATTTATCCTTTTGGTGCTATTGTATTTTATTTGCCCTTTTTATATTTTTTAAGTACTATGCTTAAGTTTTAATAGTTATGAAGATATAAACACCATACACATCTAGTGTTTGATTTCAAACAGCTATAATGATAAAAATTTGTAGTACCACCGCCAAAACTAAATGAATAAAAAAGATGATGTCATTACATTGAAGAATTAGATTTTTTAATATAAGGCAAAAGTACAGGGTTTACACATATACAAAAAATATATATTTAGAAATGTGGCATATTTATAAGTATATATTATTCATAATGGAAGTTTTTTGTAGATTGAGTACCAAGAGAAAAAGAAAGCAGAGGGTAAGAAGGCTCGTGATGACAAAGAAGCAGTACTTAATGTTCTGTTTGCAGCATTTGAAAAGCATCAGTATTATAATATTAAGGATCTACAAAAGGTATTGTATTGTGTTGCATAAGTAACAGTTTAATAATAATTCATAAAAAAAAAACTAAATAATATTTTTACTTACAGATTACCAGGCAACCAATTATTTACTTAAAGGAAATATTGAAAGAAGTATGTAATTATAATCTAAAAAATCCTCACAAAAATATGTGGGAACTGAAGCCAGAGTACAGACATTATAAACAGGAAGCTCCTGTTGCACCTAAAGAAGATAAAAATAGCTCTGATAGTGATTAATCAAATAATGATATATGACTAATGCTTAAATAATAAGTAATAAAATAAATTATATGTTATTTTATATTGTTGTTTCATTTTATTAATAAAATAAAATATAGTAAAAGGAATTTGATGTACAAATTTCTTGGTATGTGAAAATTTTCAGTTTGTTTATTTTGTTAGACATACATAAGTCAGAGGTATGTTGTGTAAGATTACGATATTCTACATATAGCTGATGTTAAGAGTGACAATCCAATTCTTAAAAGTTGCGTGAGAAAAAGACATTGCAGCAACCATTGCCAAAGCAAACAAGCAGAGGACGAAGAGAGAGAGAGTGTTTATTCAAAAGTATTTTTTCTTAATCTATACTTATAATAAATCTGTAGAAAAGTCGTTTCTGTACATTGAAAAT
>DWAO01001444.1:0-18968 GCA_018230605.1 Heliconius congener
CTAAGAAAATAGCTGATTCCGACACATTGAGGGTTTCTCCTTTAATTTCTAGACTCACTTATACATACCTCTAAATCCGGTAAATAAGAATTAATCCTAAACAAAAAGGTCTTATCCATGACCATGTTGTAACATTTTGAACCTCGCAGAGACAATTTCTTTAAACTTTTCGGAAATTGATCGAGATTCGTCTGAAAATAAGTTTTTAATTTCTAAAAAAAAATATAACAATTGTTAAAAAAAAGATTTTATATATGAAAAAAAAATATTAAGAGGCCGTCATGGAGCATAGGCACAAAGCACTCAAATTATTATCTATTAATATTTTAATTTTTTTACTCTGGCACCAAAGTAGAAAAGCCTGGCTCGAGTTCCGCCACTCAACACGCATTGCCTCCAAACATTCCGTGGAAAGCGGGGAACGGAGTGTCTTAACACTAGTAGTTCCCTCTGCCTAGCCTGTGTGCGGAACACAGGCTACAGCGTGAAGCTGATTTTTATGAAGATATTTTTTTTTAACATAAGATAAGATAAAACCCATAATTATTGTCTTAACATTTACACATAATGTGTCACACTAACCGTTTTTTAATATTAGCAAATATAAAAAATAGGCAGCTCGAGAAAAAGAATCTGTTTTAATTTTTTTCCTACTTCAAAATTAGATATTACCCTCCTAGAGCGATAGTACCATCATTCACTCACAATTTGTGAGTACCCTTTTCAACATTGTGAGTCACAATGTCCTTTGTTCCAATACCTTTAGATACCCAAATTTTATAAAAGAATGAGATCCAATTCCCTCACAAAACAAACTAAAAATCTAAACTCCTCACACGAAAACAAAAAAAGAAACACAAAAAATACACACTAACACATACACAAAAAACTCACCGTCCTACAATCAATATTACAAAACTCCAGGGCGAGAGTGTGTAATTTAGGGCATGTGTTACACAAGTCCTGCAATAAATCCAGAGATAGGGAGAACTGTGGCCCTATACAGGACTGAGGCCCCTTCTTTCCCACTTCATTGTCACCCCAGGAAGGTAACCCGCTACACCTTCTGAACCAATAGTCACTGAAACGGAAACAATATTTAATATTTTTACTTATGATGAAATTTTAATTTAATTGTAAAGGCATTGCGTGTTGATTGGAGGTACTCAACGCCGCGCTCTGCCTCGTTGTCACAGCGATAAAATGTTAAATATTTTATTTTCTCAAATGGGAATCGAACCCACAACCTATTCTTTTAAAATCGCACGTTTGTCGCTGCAACAAAACGTTTAATAGTATATTGTTATGTGGGCTACTTTTTTTCTTGCATTGAATTAATTATAAATATATAGTTTTTTGCCAGCTTGCACATCCTCCACTTTCTGCCAGAACTCGAGACACTGCTTACCAAGTGCTGACTGCATTCTACTCTTCATGAACTACCAGAGTGGAAAAATAAATTCATTCCCCTGAGTGGGAATTGAACCCTTAACTATCGCATTTACAGTCAGACGATGTTCCATTGTATCATAACATATATGTATTTGGTTTTTAGCTTCAAGCAGAATCTAGTGTTAAGACACTCCATTCTCTATGCACCGCCGTATTGGTCTAATTTTCGGAGTGAGTTGAGTGACAGAATTCAACGCCACCCATGATATTTACATATATAATAATAAATTTACACACTTACTTGGGTGAATAAACTTTCCTCGGCCCCTGTACTGCATTTCTAACGGACGACAGCTGTAGAGCGAAGTGTTCCACATGCTCTGTTGGATAAGAGAAAATACAGACATTATAAGGACATAAATTCACTCTGGTGTCGAGGCAAAGCGCGGCGTTGAGTTCCGCCACTCAATAAGAAGTGCCTCAAGAACACCAGTGGCTCCCTATGCCTACCCTGCTACATGCGGGATAAGGCGTGAAGATGAAAAAAAAATAATTAAAGTAATTATATTTTTATTATTTTTAAAGGCTTGTTTGTAATATTAAAATTTTTTTTTCTAAAGAAATATAAATTTACTAATGGGTCACACTTGTGGCGAAGGGCCAAGCCTGGTCTAAATAGACCTAACATGGTCTATAAAGATTTAATATAAATAAATTAAATCTTTACAGACCATGTTAAAATTGTTATGATAAAATCTATTAATATATTATTATAACATACCCCAATTTGTATCCGAATTCTTAACTCTTTCACCCTCTTCTCGAGATAGGTTCATAAAGCCTAAGCATCTGTAATATTAAAAACAAAAATATTTTGTCTAAATAAAAAATGTAAAATCATATCATTATAGAATATAAAAAACTTAAGAAAGAAGGAAGTTTAAATATATATAGTAGGAAGGAATGGTACCATATATAATAGGATCACCTCTAAAAATGGCAAAAAAAAAACACATCAAAAATCTAATTAAATATTGGAATATTTATTTTATTCTGTTTTTAGGGTTCCATACCACGACACGGAACCCTTATAGGATCACTATGCTGTCCATCTGTCAAGACCAATTACTAAGATTGTGTTAATATTCCCCTTGGAGCACAGAAAACACCTTGAAAAGTGAGAACTTACAGTACAAATGAAGGAAAACATCAGAAAAGTGAAAATTTATAGGTACTTTAAAGAAAAAAAAGAATTATTTTTTATATTCATTTTTATAAGTTTTTGTATACATAGTTAATTTCAGACAAAATGAGTGCATAAGAAAAGGTAAAAACAAGCTTAACTTTTAACTTGCAGATTTAAGTATGTTAATTTATATGAATTCTACAGTGGACATCTTGTTGACCTAACATCCTGAAATTGGTAGGGAAGCCTAGGCGACTCTGACTTGCACTTTACCAGTTTTTTTTTCTTATATGTTCTTATAGCGACAACATAAATATACCCTCTGTCACGGGTCAAAAGGCAAAATTGATGAAAGGCAGACAATTTTCAAAACCTGTGTGTGCATGCATTGTTCTTACCAGAGCGAAAAAGTATTAAAAAAGTAATAATTCCTTCTCATAAGAATTGGATCTACAAACATCTAATTTACAGTAAAAAATTAAAAAAAAATCTCCTTTCATACATACCCATCAACACCTCTAGCGAAGCCAGATAATAATAAAACTTGTGTGTCTGTCTGTAACACATTATCTAAGAACCATTTGAAACGGGCTCGGCTACACTTATCGTCTCTTGCATCTACGTAACGCCATAGTGCCTTCTCTTGTACTAATCGACAGAGACGTCTTGAACAACTGAAAGTGAATATAAAGATGAAGGCATTGTGGTGCAGAGGCACAAGTGCGTGACACCTGCTCCATGTTTTGCCTTCTTTATAAAGCCTTTTTTTGCATAATTTTTGCATACTCCAAAAATTTTACTTACTATCCCAATGCTTTCAAATCACGAGCTTTTAAACTTTGTAATATGTATAAAAGAACATCATCTGGCATATCTAGGAGATTGGTTTGAAATGTTCCATTTTGTATAGAATCGGCTGTAAATAAATATTTCTTTACAAAATATTATTTAGGAAGTAAGAACCTAAACTATTCAATAATATTTTTATTATCTTTTTTTAAATTGTATATAAAAAGCAGCAGCATGCTTAATCTATCGAAGCAAATTTGTGCTCACAATTTAAACTTAATCATTCCTCTGAGTGGTAATTAAACTCACAATTGTAATATTTAGTCAGATGCTGTACCACTATGTCACAAAAACGAATATAGAAAAGAATACAGGAATATGATATCAATGTAATATTATTCCTTATTTTCCATGTTTATATTAATAGTTATACAATAAAGAATTATTGAAACTAGAAATTAGGGGATAAGAGAATCAGCATTTTAAGTACATTTATTTTATATTAAATATAAATATTCATAAAAAATACTATTATAATTAATTATTACAAATTATTTTACTTGAAAAATATGTTCCTTAAAGTGAACTTTAATAAAAATATACGACTACCCTAAAGTAATAATGCTATTAATTTATATAATTTCTTTTTTTATAAAGCTTTAATTAAGTTCTTGAACATAACATTAATATTAATATTATTTATTCTTACCGTCTTGTACACAACCACTATCATCTAAATCAGATTTCAAATTACTAACAACATTTTCTAAACTCATTTTTAAGCTTTTTATAAACTACAGCTTCTTTTTGTATTAAAAGTTAATTACACAAAAGACAAAGGATCGTAAATGCATCACGAGTGCATGAGTAAGCTTAATAATAATAAATAAACTGTTTGTTTCCTTTAATTGGAATGTATCCAAGTCGAAAAGGTAATTTTAATACTAAATATAAAGAAAAAATAAGAAAATTATGACAGTAGAAAACAAGAATTGATATTCTGAGTGAGATAGACAACTTATTTGTTTTTATTTTTGTTCTTATAAATATAAAAAGGTTTGGCTTTGTCTATGGTTAGGAGGATTATTGAATATATTCTTTCGCTCTTCATTATTGATTGTAAAACATGTTACATTTTGGATTCATATTTAAATTATTAAAATGTTTTTTTTTATTTTATCAATAACATTATTTCATTGTTATATTTTTTTAAATAAAATATTTATCAATGGCAGCACTAATTTTGTTTGTAATTTTCTTTCACGTGTGATACTTGACAAGTTTTCAAGTGCTATTTTCTTGCAAAAACAAATTAAATAATGGCTAAATCAATCAGAAGCAGATGGAAGCGAAAATGTCGGGCCATCAAGCGGGAACGTTACGCTGTAAAGGAACTGGCGCGGCTAAAGAAAATGCTGGGAATAAAAGAAGAAGAAAAGGTCACTGAAAGCGAGGTTATGGAATCCGATCAAGTAATATTTCTAGACGCTGGCAAAATAGGAAAGAATAAAGATAAGAAAAAGAAGAAAGAAGAAGAACCACCCGAAGAGGATGTCGAAATGAGCTCCGACGATGAAAAAGTAGAAATAGCGACAGAGGATGGTAATAAACGTATATTCAGTAGTAAAACATTAAAGGATCAAAATGGCCAATATCCAGTGTGGTTACATAAAAGGAAAATTGCTAAAATGACTACAAACAAAAAAAATATGAAGAGAAAAACGAAAAAGCGACGACGATAGTTTTAAGTGTCATTAAATGTTATGCAAACATACTTGTTTTCTTTGGTAACCAATATTTTAAAATGTAGTTATTTTTATTACAATAGGTAATTTTAATTTAAACTGAAAACATTTTGACATTGTTAATATTAAGTAAATACATTGTAAATGCTTATACATTTTTTAAAAAAGTACCCAACACATAATTTTTAGGAATCTTGAAAGCTGTGAAAAATCGATCTTCTAAGCCAACGCAATCAAGACTGCTGTTTATTCTGCAAATTTTCAAATTTTGCAATTGAATCAAAATCTACAGGGTACTTCCTGTGAAATCAGAATCTTTAAATTTAGTACTTAGTGAGAACTTACAATGCAAGTGAAGGAAAAAATCCGAGAAATGAAAATTTATAGGTATTTCATAAAAAATAATTACAAATTTAAATTTCTCAATTTGAAACTTGTACTACTTATTGATATACAATCCAGAAATTTGTTCAGAAGTCGAGTCTGACCCATTTTTTTCAGAAATTAAGTATTTTACACTTTATTAATATAGCAATTAAATATTTAAATAGTAATTATATAAATAATATTCATTTTCTGTTGCTCATTGAATGGAAAGTGGAGAAACTCCTCCAGAAATGGAGAGTGTCTTAACATTGTTTTTCTAATCAAAATAAAACACACTACAGTATATAAGACTTGTTTATTTTTCCAAATGTTACAACCAGAATATGTTAAAAAATTTAAAACCTTAGATAAAAAATTAATTATATTTAGAATAACTAATGAACTTATGCCTCTTGTATTTATATTGTTGCCAATTAAGTTGTGTTCCTTTGTAATTTTTAATGTCTATGTCTATCTTAATGTCTCAATTTTTAGCCCAAAAATTAAAGGACACACATAGTCCTGCTTTTCAAGGATTATTCCACTTGATGTAAGAAATCCTTTTTTTTTAATTTAAGATTTTAATTACTTACTAATAATTTCATACAACTACAATTAAGTATATTTCAGAGTTACATATAATTAACTAACACAATATAATGTAAGTATAGTGATGTTTTCCGTTTAAAAACATTGAAAACATTTTATATTGACATCTATCACCATTAAAAACTTTATTTAAAACTCTATTAAATTGATAAATAATAAAATTCTCACTATTTAAATTATTGTGTCTCGATTTTGGCGACAGAATACCGCTTTTTTACTTAATATATTAAAAAATCCTACTTTTTAATCCAAGAGAAAATCTGTCAACGGTAAGTGAAATACACATCTATTACATTTATATGGGCACTAGTTCACACAGATGATTGTGCATTGTCTGTTTGTTTTTGAGGGGCAGTAACTTTATGTAATATCAAAAATATTTTCAAGAATTGACATATGCTTGTAACTTAAATAACTTGCTTATATGGCCGGCCCCATATTAGTACCTGGACACCACACAAGAGGAACAGTTTCTATTCTTATCTACTACAATAATTTTTATATATTTTCTAAACATTTCTCTCCTTAGTCTATAAATAACTGTTTAAAAAATAATTCCAAAAAAATTACTTATTATTATTTACATCCATTGGTTTATAAGTATTTCCCCTTAAAATAGCTTTATTTAATTCATTCAAATGATCCTCAGTTTTTATGTGACGCATAATTGAGTTAGATGTGATAGCATTGCATATAGTACAGTAGCATGTTGATTCAGTCATCTAAAAGAATAATAATTCACACTGTCATATAAGCGAAATCACTCTCATCTATACAAATATTACAATGCTGTAGTTTGTTTAGTTGAATATGCTAATCTAAGGAACTACTTGTTTAATTTTTGTCTTAGATAGTACATTTATCAAGTAAGTAAGTTACAGTTAATTGTTTTAATGTAAACTAACCCACAATTACACAACTTAGTTATTTTTATTTGCCCACTTAAGGAAAGGCGCAGGGTAAAAAATGAAGCTGAAACAATAGATCTTTAATATAAAAAAAACACCTTCACGCTGTATCCTGCACACAGAGGGTTAGACATAGGGAACCTAGTAACACTGCTCCACACTTTCCGCCGAATTCTGGAGGCATTGCGTGTTGAGTGGCGGAACTCAACACCGCGCTGCTCAATATAAAATAAAGTAATAAATTACTTACCTGTCTTATTAAATTTTCATCCAGCTCTTCTATAAAAGGGTGACTTTGTAAAAATGTTATGTGATTATTTAATGTTTTATGTGCTTCCTTACATTCATTTGAGTCTATTTCAATATTACAAAATAAACATTTATACATTTCAGTCGTTATTATTCCGTGGAGGGAATCAGAGGTCACGACAAGTTTTTTATTATTTCTTAGAGTTAATATAATCAATTGTTCTTCATCAGGTTTTCTAATATTAATATTTATTTTGGTATTTACTTCGGGTTCGTTAGATTTAGGTCTTCTTAGTGTCGGTACTGACATGTTTTACGCATTACTTATTACTTATTATTATAAAGAGAATTTATTTAAGAATTTTTAAGGTTTTTGAAGGTACTCTTAAATTTACTTTCAAATATTTTTTAATCTAAACTTAAGCATTACTGGCAACACTTTAAGATTTAAAAAAAAAACAAAAATTACATTAAATACAAATTAATATTAACTTAATTAATTTAAAATTAGCCAAATCAATAAAGAATATATTTAATACATCAATTATATTTATCTGTGTTTAATTACAATTTAAAAGTAAAATTAAAAGGTGTTCAATATTTTCTGTTTTTTTTTCTAACTTTCTCCCGTCGAGGAAAACGAGCTGGACCATTACAGGTCTGATTGACTGACTGTACAATAGCACAAAATACGGAAGAGTGGAAGAAACGGAGAGCGGCATTTGCCCAACAATGGGACAATACAGGTTACAATAATAATAATAATGACAATAATTTTGGTTTTTTCGTTGTAGGGCTATACTTTTTGTGTGTTTAGAGTAAATTGTTAATTGATTTTGTTTTGTTCTTTTATTGAGACAAAGCGTTGAGTTCCGCCACTTAAAGCTGCACAATGTAGCTTACTCAACAAATTAGTATTTGTTGATAAAGTTGTTATAAAATATTTTGATTATGCAACTCAGTAGTTGCACAATCAAAATATTTTTTTTTAACTTCACGCTGTAGCATAGCATAGGAGCGTAAGCAGAAGGTATCTGGGAATCTTATGTTAAAACATTAAGACAATTCCGTTCCCCACATTCCGCCGAATTCTGAAGATATTAAGTGTTCAGTGGCGAAGCTCAACTTCACGCTTTACCTCATTACCAGAACCAGGAAAAATGTAAAATATTTCATTCCTACGAATAAGAATCGAACCCACAATCTATCGCGTTTACAGTTGCACTCTTATGCTCCTGGCCCACGACTGGCCTCATTACATCAACAAGGAATTTAAATATTTATAAATACTTACTTGCTATACATATTAATAATTCCTATTTAAATTTGCAACGTGTATAGCAAGTAGGTATATGTAATTTATTTTTAATATGAAAACATTTGTTCATTTTGATTATCTGTAAATAAAGACGTCATTCCTGACGTTTAAATAAAACATAAACAACTTTATTTGTTTTTTTTTATAAATATATAAATCCATGGTGATAGTGAATTAACTAATAAATACATTTTTTATTTAAACTAAACATTACTTATCGCAAATCATTCTGTTTTTCACACTTTATGAAAGACTGTAAAAGAAAACTATGTTAAACTCACGAACCATAGAAAACTAATAAGGTAATATTAAGTTTAATTTTCATATAGTTACTTTTCCTTTATTTCAGATATGCTTAAGTCAGAAGCAATATTGAAAAAACATCTAGGACGGGTAATGGGTTCTATTCTCGCTCGGGGGAATGAAATAGTTAACATTTTTGCTCGTCGTTGAGTTTCGATACTCAACAGCCAACGCCACAATAATTCGGCGGAAAATGGTTTAAACTAAAGTTTCTTACTGGAGAATGGAGTGTCTTACAACTAGGTTCCTTCTAGGTAGGCCACTTCTATGTGTAAAGTACAGTGTGAAGCTTAAAAAATGTGTAAAACACTGCACTTCATTCCCTACCCGTTTTTTTATATATTAGAAATACAATAAGTTAACATATTGTCTACCATAGTAATGTAATGAAAATAATTTGATTTCCAAAGGAAAATAACATCTCACAATCAAGTTTGTAGCCAGGTGCTGTCCCACTGCTTTATGATGACCAGCTGCATTGAGAAATTCATAATATAATATTTTTGTTATAGATTAATCAATTTATCAATAAGAATGGAAAGACATCCAGATACTCAAGTTTTTGTAGAAGTACCCAATGAAAATGATTTAAAAGAGTTTAATGAAGAAGAATTTGTGACAACTAATACAAAGTGAGTTTGTATTTATTTTTTAAATATTTGGAACACAAATAAAAGTATTTCTTTCTCAATTACAATATATTTTCTTCACATCCATGTATGATCTCACATTCACACACACATGTACCACAATCAAACTAAATACAAAATTTAATAAAATTAGTTTTATTTAAAATGGATTTATACTTTTTTAACTTACTATGTTGTTTGAGGCCAGTCATGGCACATGGGGTAGAAAGTGTGAGTGAGACTGATGACTGACTGATTAGTGTGAGACTAATATTATTACTAGTACTACTATGAGGAATGAAGTTCTACTGGGAAGGGCCATCAACAAAGTCAACATATTTTAACATTACTTTTTATCCCACATATAGCTGGGTAGGCAGAGGGACTAGTGTTAAGACACTCCATTCCTCCCTGTCTCCTGAATTTTGTTTTGATTTTTTTGTGGAGTGTTGTGATGAGGTGGGCCTTAAGCTTTGTTTGTCTTTTGCTTGTTACCAGATCAAGTTAATGACAATATTAAATAATTCATTTCCAGAAATTCTATAATTTATTTTGAGAATCAAACGACAAAACCATCACATTTAAATTCACATGCTGTAGCACTGAAGCATTGCGGTTTGTACATTTTTTGCATTGTTTTTCATTACAGGCGTCTGAAATGTCCAGAATGTAATCGATATTCAGCAGAAAACGAGGAACAGCTTACCCGACATATAAGAAAAGTCCACTGGGGTGAAAATCCGTTTCAATGTTCAATGTGCGAATATAGCACAAGCAACAAAGTGCTTTTCGAAGAACACGTTCGAATCCATCAAGGAATAAAACCTTATAAGTGCTCCTACTGTCCCCATACTAATGTATCGAAGAAAAATCTAAAAAAACATGAGTTAATTCATCGTCCTGATAATCCTTTAAAATGCTCGAATTGTTCCTACATAGCTAAACATAGGCGGGGATTGGCCTGCCACAAGAAGAAGTGCAGTGCAAGTGATAAGTTTAAGTGTAAAAAGTGTTCCAAAGTGTTTCCAGACGAGGACTCCTTGCTATCTCATAGCAAAGTGTTAAAAAAGTGTGACCAGTGTTCGTTCAAAGTGTGCACGAAAAGTTTGCTGTCCGAACACAAAGTGTTAGAACATGGGAAGCAGGATAGAAGGTATAAGAAGTCTAAATTAGACATTTTTAAGTGTATAATTTGTAAATGGTCGTCTAATAGTAAGCCTAGGATTCTTTTGCATTTAATTCATCATCCCAATCAAGAAGTTGATGAAGATGTTATAGATATTAGTGTGTTAAGAAATCATGGCATAATGCCTTGATTTTGATTTGAGTGAAAAGAACAAAGTATGTTAATACTAAGTTTAGTGATTTGGTATCTTCTTTTTTTTTTCTTGTTTTCGGCGGAAAGTGGGGAGCGGAGTGTCCTAACACTAGGCTCCTTTTGCCTACTATTAAATAGTCCATTTATGAAGGAAGGCTATAGGTTGTGTTCAATCGTGTTAATCGGTTCAACGTAGATGTTTTCACAATTATTACACATTTTACATTGACAAAACGGGTAGTCTACCCGTGACCACGGACTACTGCAAAGTGTTCGAAACGTCGGGTTTCCAAAAAAAATATACGCGATACGATTAATCAAGAGCAACTGTTGAGTTTCTTGCCGGCTCTTCACAGCAGAACTGCCTTCCGAACCGGTGGTAGCTTTTTTGTCTATTTTTTCATTTGACGATTCAAAAGTGCTTATAAGAGTTTATTTGAATAAAGAATATTTTGAATTTGAATCCGGTTAAATACTTTCACTTAGAATGTTTCAATGTACCCCACTGTACCTTCGGTCAGAGAGTGTCATGTGTCATACACAACGAGTGGGTAAAAGGAATATAAATACTATTACTAATTTATAAAAGTTGTACTCAGTAAAAGTTTATAAATATAAGATTTTTTAATTAAAAAGTATTGTAATTTTAAATTTACGTCATACAAATAATGTTATAATGTAAATAAAACAGATTGAAAATAACTAAAGATTTGTTTTATTTCTTTCTTCCGTACCCTGGTTGCCTTTCGTGGGGCTCCAATATGTGGGTGGGACTGAAAATTAAATGTAGTATAAAACGTATATATTATATTCTTCTTGGATCAATATATGTATATGTAACGCTTTTATTTAATAGGTGACAAACTGACCGACAGCGCACAGACGGGCGTAGGTTTTTGAACGTAGGTAAACTCGGCGTTTTCGGGTTCAATCCCAATTGGTAAACGAAATATTTAATATTTTCATTTCCTCGCTCTGGTATCAAGAAAATTGCGGTTATTAGTTACGGCTTTAAAAAAGCAATGCTTCGAAATTTGAACGGTATATGGGGAGAGGGGAACACTATTTTTTCCCAGTACTCTTGCTGCTGTTGAAGTTGCTTTTTTTAAATTTCTGCATACATTATGCATTTATATGTATTTATTATAGACTTTACCTGTAGTCACCAGCGAGCCATCCATAATGTCCCATTGAGGTTGTCATCTCAGTGAATCTCGCGAATTGAATGAACCTAGAAATATTTTTGATTTTGCTATCACGCTGTTGGGCTTAGTTTCTCAGAAATCGATGGTATTGTATTTAAATGTACCACAAATGTAAGTATATACTTTCATAGTTTTGTTTAAAATGAAACAAAAACCGATTTTTAAACTATAACTCACAAAAAAATCGGTCATTTGCGAGCTTTGGTTTTGCCCACAGAGAGTTCCGTTTCAATTATATGATTTTGTGTCAACGGGAACGTGACTTAAATTTACTTTGTTCTATGCTATTATTAGAATAAATTTCCATCTTTCGGAATTTTTCTTTTATTTTTGTTATAAATTTAAAAAAAATTTATAACTGTAGGTCGTCTAGATATAATTTCATACAAAGTGAATTAATGCATAAACGCTTGTATCTTTTTAATGAGTTGACTTGGAAGTGATATTTAGTTTTTTTATCTGAACTCCACCGGACTGTAGACCTGCATATTTGATATTAATTTCAATTCGGTACCTTCTCGTAATCTTCTAATAAATGTATATGTATATGTTTGGTGTTGCCTTTTATATATACTGTATCGTGATTTACTATTTGTGCTTAAAGTGCTGTTGAATATACTCAGTGCTAACCGTGTGTAGACTTTTATTGTTCACCATCAACACTGCGGGTTCGTTTTGCGTACTCTACTATATGCAGGGTGTAGGTTGGAGCAAACAAAAAAAAAGAAAAACAATATTATAGAGACTACTGACTCCTACGCATTACCTATTTGCAGCACAATACGACCAACTTAATGGTGAACTGTTGACCATCTCTTCTAGATCCGGAGGAGGGCTGAACTCTATAAAATATAGAATGTTTTACAAGCGTTCTTACCATTGAGCCTATGGCTGTTCTCATTAAGCTACGTCGAAATTCTTATATGCTTGTTACAACTTATTTATATTGACTTTGATATCTTTACGCTGTATAGCATTTCTTCTATTTCTCTCTAGGTAATTAAAAAGAATCTAAAGAATAGAAAAAAATCCGGACAAGCTCGAGACGGGTTCGCCCACTGAGAGTTCTGTACAAAAATTGGAGCTCTCGAGATTTTTCTGAAATTGAAGCTTAGCTTAGCTTCATCGGATATCTCACTTGAACGGACTAGTGGTTTTAACACCAAATTTTGCCTCCCTTTTAAGGTTACTATTTTTTAGGAGTTAACCACAAATTTATAGTTTTTTAATTTTTTCTGCACTAGGATTATCTGTAGATGCTAGCTAGAACAAAACTCCATAATTCTAGGTCAACTTGAAATACTCATTACTTTTGATTCCCTTTATATGTATGTCGAAATACGTTTTTTGCGATATAAACGTCCATATCTTTTTTAAAGTAAATATAGAACTACTATTTTTTCAAGAAATCATGGGACCCTATACCTGTGTATGTATTTTGCATTTTAACACGATGTCTTCAAGCATTCTTAAGTTAGGGCTCTTTACAAACAGACCGACTGACGTATGGACATACAATGAAGTGACCTTATAAGGGCTCCTTTTTTTCTTAAAAGGTACGGAACCCTAAAAATAATCCATTGATCTTGTAAAACATCATTGTAAATGCGATAGTTGGTAACACAAACAATAAAACACAACGCAATCTCGAGAAAAAATATCTATACAAACGGAAAATATACATAACAAAGTGATACTATGAGGGTTCTTTTCTTTTTTTGAGGAACCCAAAAAAATATTAAAAAAAAAAACAAATAAGTAAACTCACCTCTCCAATTCTTACAATAGTACAAATCAGCAGCACAATGACTTGAAAACGTAAAAAACTTGTAATAAACACCGTGTCCTCGGTTGACTCCGACACACACTGGGCTATAGACGTTAGGGCACGACAGGGGACAGATATGGAGGTCGAACGCCGTATCCGTTTCATATAACGGGCTGAAATTCTTATCTTCCCGTAGACTTGGTTTGGTCGTGGCTTTGAAAGAAATTAATATTTTTTTACATTTTGAAGTGCTGTTCCACACTTTTGAACAATGCGAAACTTGAACCCGCGCCTCTAGTTTCACCGTCCGCGCTCTCTGGTAACTAAGTTGTAGTACGTTCTTATCAAGGCACGAATACATCGAAATTCTTATTCGCTAGCTCATTATCCCAAAAATAAGAATAAGAAGGAACCTAGTTCAGACACTGAATTTTCGAGACGTTGCGTGTTTAGTAGCAGAACTCAATACTGCGCTTTGACGAGGAAATAAAATATTTTTTTTCATTCTTGCAAATAGACAAGACGTAATGAAATCCAAATATTAGTATATAATTGAAGTTCTTTAGTTGACGTCGCAACGTCGCAGTTGGTGGCAAACTTGTTTGTTTTAACCGTTAAAATTAAAAAAAAAAGAAGATTTATTTTAATTTGGGCAGCACCAATATATTCTGGAGTGGATATGGGATCAACCACCCCCGTTCCTTTAATACGCTCATGGCAATAGGAGTGATTTAGCAATGTAAAATGTAACAAGAACGCGCGAGTTTGGATTTTTTGAGAGGACGACATACTCCTAGTTGTTTTAATTTCCAAGTGCTAGGACGTAGTACGCACTTATAAAGCTTGTTAAAATATTGTAGAATATAATTGTAAACTGTAATTTTTTTTAGGTTCACGCTGTATACCGCAGACGGAGAAAACATATGTAGAATTCGGCGGAAAGATGGGGAACGGAAGTGTTTTAATGGGAACAGAGTGTTAGATTTCGAGGTTCCCTCTTCCTACTTTTCTATGTAGATTGTAAGACATGTAAAATATTTCAGAATCGATCGTATAATCTGCGTTCCGGAACTATAAGCTATAGCGTACCTATATTGCTTAAATTATTTCTCATTTATGAAGTCCGACAGCGAAGTAATAGATCATCTGGGTATGTGTTAGCAAATGTTTCCAGAGACTTAAATTTAAATGGCTACCTATATAAAATAACTTACAGTTTATTTTGTCTTTAATCACTATACTTTTACTACTGTTTTCAGCGTTTCTTCTGGTTTTTAAGTAATTTGCACATGCACCGTCGGACACTATTGAAAATTCTGTTAACGAAATAAAAATGGCTGTTTTATATATTCTCAAATCAAATCAAAAACTGCTTATTGCGAAAAGATAAAATTAAGCTTACTATATGTGGCATAGTGGTTAATGTGATGATGGCAATAGGTTCCATCTCCATTCGAGGGAATAAATTATTATAATTTTTCCGATCTAATAGAGTGGCAGACGAAGTACGGCGTTGGAGTTTGAGCACTCATCACGCAATATCTCAAAAACTGTGCGGTGCATGGGTCTTAACAATGAGTTCCCACTGCCATTCTTGTGAAAATGAAAACCAAACTCACCATTCCCATAAAATCGGCACATATTATCCACAAACAAAAAACAGGAATTTTCAAAATCTCGATAGATAATTTTTTCTCCAGATTGTCTCATTGTACACACACTTGAATCGTTACTTTTACATAAAAAAAATGAATTATTACATATATTTTGTATATGTTTTAGTTTTAAATATTCATTATTTTGATAGTTGCTTTCTATTTTAGGAAAAGTTAGTAATGAAGATGTAGTATTATCTATACGAAAGTATATAATAACTATAGATATAATTATTTTCAAAAACATATTGAATTATTTTGATTAAATAAAATGCGGCGTTGAGTTCCGTTAGCCAAGAGACAAGTCTTTTTTCTATCATAAATTCCGTAATTCACGGATACAATTTTTTTCACATATTATTATTACTTTAATGAATTTTAAGCAACTTCTCGTTTAATATATTCGTAACTGTACACTCAAACGATTATATAATAAGTGCTTCATGACTTATTGTTTTAATGATTTTTTTATTATTTTACAATAATTAGAAGATAAAGAAAAGTAATTGCAATTTCTCTTACAAAAATCATTATTTTTTGTCCACGGAGAAAATAGTTTACGCATAAGTACTATAAAATAAGTACGCATAAATAATTTAAAATGGTTGTGCATTCAATCAAGTTCTATTCAAGTAGAATATTTACCTTTTTTATATAAATTTTTTTGCCATTCACATCACCCCTCTGAGCTCTAAATAAGACTCCCAGCTGAGAATGTCAGCTAAATAAGAATTCAGACAATTGAGGGCACGCCCTCTTATGCCGTAAATGTACGGTAACTCTAAAAATGGATTATTAAAAAACCACATTTTTCATATAATTTATTAAAAATAGTATAAAATATTATTACATTTCAAATTCATAGATAACAATATCATTATAATAATATTTTTTTTATAATAAGTATATTATTTATAAATATGTTTTTAACACTTAGTTTATTAAAAAATATTTTTATAAAAATGTTAGTAGAAAATTCTTCTGATGAAATAAGTATAATTTTTTTAAGTATTTTCAGCTTCACGTCATATCCCGCATATAGCATGGTAGGCAAGGGGAACCTAGTTTTAAGACATTCCGTTCTCCACACGCTAAACGAACGAGACATTGCGTGTCGAATGGCCGAAGTGTGAGAAAATGAAAATAATTCTTTCTCCTCATGGGGACCGAACCCACAACTTTTGATTTCATAGTCAAACGCTGTCTTTTCTATTATGTCATAATATAACAGAGGTATATTTATTATATATAGAAAACGGAAATATTACAGACGTTTATTAAATAAATTAACATAAAAAAAGCCGTCATGGCCCAATGGTACAAGCGTGCGACTGTACACCCGACGTTGTGGGTTCGATGTTCGATTCCATTCGGGAAATGAAATGTTTAATATGTTTATTTCCTCTCAAGAATTCCTAACGAAGAAGTCTAAACATTAGGTTCCCAGGTTCCCACTGGCTACACTGGCTAGTGCGGGATACAATGTGAAGCAAAAAATAACAATTAAATACAAGTAGGTAGATAGTTGGATAGATATAGACTATTGTAACATTATTAGTTATCGCCGTTAATTTTGTTTGCTTGGCCTTTAAGACGTTAAATGGAAAATGTAGTATTTCTCGTTTTCGTAAAAATTTGAAGAAACCCTCTTACGGTCCTCTTAGGGGAGTGCTCCCGTACACTCCCTTAGGTATATAAATCGATACATAAAACTCTTCCGTTACTGAGTGACTACTGCACTTCGAAAATCGGGTATAGGGAATGGAAAGAAAAGCGGGATTATCCATTTTATGTTTAAAAGTTCGATCAAGCAAAGTTGCGGGCGATGTTTCATAGGGGAAAATATCTGTATTATTACTATATTTAGAATAATACATTCTTATTTATTTATTTATTATAAAATTCTCTTTTTTATATATGGCATATCTATAAAGATCCTAATTAAAAAAATAATACACTGTTCTTAAGTAGAGTGTTAGTTAAATTGAGCATTTGTATAATAATAAAAAGAATAATATTAACAAAATGTCGTGGCGCAGGGGCACAAACTGTGACTGTAAATGCGACTGGTTGGGGGTTCGATCCCCACGCGAGGAAATGATATAATTATTTAAATTTATATTTCGCGTATTGTAAGCGCGATGTATGTGAATTTTAAGTAGAATATGAATTTTAAGTAAGCAGAAGGAAACTAGTGTTAACACGGTTCCTTCTGTCTACTCTGCTGTGTGCGGGATACAGCGTGAAGCTGATTTGATTGATTAATAAAAAAAAATGTTATTATTAAGATTAACAAAAAAACTTCTTAATAATAAGATTATAAAATATAATAAGGTTAAAAAATACATAAAAATACAAATAATATACAACAGAACTACACTTAGGTGGCAAAGATGACGATTACAAAAAGCCTACTGTTAAATATCAATACAACACAAAAATATTTTTAACAATAATCAAAGTACTAGGGTGTCGATGATCCGAACAAATAGTGGGTCGTGGGCTCCCTATTGCTTCCCTATTTTAGTAAAATTTTTTTTGGGATAATCGGCATATATTAATACAACCATACATTCTCATATTTATGCATAGAATAATGAAGAACTTATCTAAATACATAATTATATAGTATTCTATTTTGCAAAATGAAAAAAAAATAAACATATTAACTCCATACAAATAGTGGTTGAAAAAATAATAATTTTTAATTTATTGTCTATTATGTATTAAATTGTTTAATTTCTGTTTTAATTAACGACAGTAAAGACATTGTGGGTTGAGCGGTAAAACTGAAGAGCGCGCTCGTCTTATAATTTAGTTTTTTTTTATTTTTTATTATGAGTTGTTAGGCGCCACAGACTTTTTGGATTGGTTATTAAAGTGATTAGTTATTAAAGTTGTTGTTTTTGCTTAATTTTTAAAATGTGAAGTGAACATTTGTATTTTGAATGAAATATTGTAACTTGGTTGCGGCATTTTTAAACAAAATTTTACTTTTACGCTTCAAAATCTAATTTATAGAATTATCTAAGTAACAAATCATAATAAGAGCACTAATGTCGCTAATGCCGTGTAGTACAGAAGTTTAAAGAACCATATCTACTAGTAGTCCGGAAAAATGATGGATCGTCGAATCGAATTAACGTTCGGATAATCGACACATTTTAATTTTTTTTATTAAATCTTACTAGACGGCAATAATCTCATAGCCTCCCTATAACCAGAGTCACTAGCTCCGTGTACGGTAGAAAAATGTATTGAATCCGTCGCCTCGCCCGCGAAAAGAACTCGGGGATTCCCCGATTCATCAACCAGGGGTTCTCTTAGTACGGCCCTAGCGTTCGGATACTCATGTACTAATAAATTATCGTATGTATAACTGCCGCGGGTAAACGGGTTGGAATACCATTTTGACCTGTAAAGAATATTATTATTGTAGTAGATATAAGGGTGGAGGCCGGTCGTCGCGCAGCGGCACAAAGTGTGACTGTAAAACCGACTGGTTGTGGGTTCGGTCCCCACTCGAGG
>DWAO01001445.1:0-18964 GCA_018230605.1 Heliconius congener
ATATATATATATATATATATATATATATATATATATATATATATATATTTAATACCGGACCCTACACCTGCTTGAAATAAATAATACAAATGTTTGTTTAAGTGTTTTTAAGAATACACCGTCCAAGCGCAACTCAGACTCGCTCACAGAGAGAAGGGTTCTGTACCGATTTTAGGACTGTACTTGGAAAATACCTACGAACAAAGTTAACAAACAAGTTTGAGAACATATACCTACAGTTATTCAGTATGAATTGAGTAATTAATGACTTATAAATTTTCTCTTCTCGTAGTTTTTCTTTACTTGTATTGTAAGATCGTGCTTCGTCATAAATTTCATAACTGTAGGTAAATTTGATACAAAATGAAGCAAAAGCGATACATAAATGCTCATATCAATATATATAAATGTTTGACTGCGTTGTATTAGAACATTGTTATATGTGTATATTGAAATCTCGGTCTATATTATAATCATATAATCAGTTTTTTCTATTATCATACAAATTTTAAGACTATTTGATTTTGCTCGCGAACTGCTATTTAGGTAGATAGTAAGTACGCGCGAGTACGGCAAACGCAGTTTTTCCCGCGTAAACTCCGGTCTCGATCCTAAATCTTGAAATGTCGATGTATTTACCAATATACAAATTGAAAACTAAAGATTCAGTCAATTCAGTAAACAGTTGTACAAAATAACTGTTACGGCAATTAGTAAATTTGTGGAACTAAGTAGTTTAAATTGACATAACTTTTTTTATTTATGAACGATTTTAAAAAAATAAACGCTAGATGTTAACGGAGGCTTGTCAGAATCCAATAATTAACATCGCATCTTAATCAGTTAAGCCAATTCTGAGATTAGCGATAACAAACGCACAGACAAATGAACAAACAGACACACAGATAAACAGACAAAAATTTTAAAAATCATTGTTTTGAATATCCTGAATATATACAATCCTGAAATCGGTTAGCACACCAGTACCCTCTGTGAGCGAGTCTGCCTTGCGCTTGGTCGGTGTTTTCTTAAATACACTTAAACAAACATTAGTATTGTTTGCGCTGCGCGGGTCCGCTAGTAGGTACTTTATATGTTTAAATAAATTAGCAAATTTTTTACTGTTACTGGTTTATACTACCTCTAGCACTATTATAATAACCAACTTGACAAATTCCATACTCTTTATTCATAAATATAATCAAGCAATCAATATTAAATCTATTAAATACAACAATTATATGAACTTATTTCGTTTAATTTTGTAATAAAAATAAATTCTCGAAACTGAAGAAAATAACTTCAAGAATATTTATTAAATTGTATTAAATTTATATTTATTCTATATACATAGGTCTAATGTTATAAAGTTAACATAAACTTGACCTATTCACGATAATAGTGTACCTACGCGTAAGGCCAATATGTAAAACATATCTATATTACGACAATGCTTTAAAATTGATATTAAATATTTCACATTTTAAACATTTATTTAAATTTATAATTTCATTATAGCGCTCTGGTGCGGCATTGAGTTCCGTTACTAAACATACAACGCCTCCAGAATCTGGCGGAAAATGGGGAATACACCCTTAATGCTAGGTTCCTTCTACCTACCCTTCTGTATACAGGACACAGGTGAAGCTGAAAAAGAACCAATTTGAATTTGGATTTTGGATAAATTGATAATATAGATTTTTTTAATTGTGATATTTTATTAAACACATGTACATATAGGTATATTTTAATACGATATTAATTATTATTTTATAAATTTATCTATTAAAGGTATGATTACGTTGAATGTTTCATCGATCTCGTTTACTTCCCGATCTTAATTTTCCTAATATAATTGATTGACTATCAACAATAGTATGCTTCTAGGTTCTTTTAACTTGGGAAAAAATTATTATTACTTCAACAAAATAACATATAGCACTTCATTTGTTTATATATTTATCTATTAATTATTACTTTGATATATTTACGCAGTATTGAGGAATAAATCAAAACACAAATCTTAACGCATACTTCTTTACAGTGTTATTCTAACATGAATAGGTTTATCATTTTATATCTTGCGTATATCATAATTTTATTTGTAAAATGTAACGCTAAAATAAATGTAAATATTAAAGTATCGTCGAATAGAGCTCTATCGGGAGTCAATTTCACAGGTGATCACAAAAAAATAATAACTGATAAAGAAATAAGGTTGTATAACGTGTCTGAAGACAATTTGAAATACGGTGTCAGGGTTGAACTTGGAAAAGCGCCCGATGATATCTTCCTAAAAGATCCTACGCGTTACGGTGATTTATATAGAAAATATAAATGGAATGAAGTGCGAAGAAGTTTGCAAATACAGAGTGCTGAAATAGACGATATAATAAACGAAAATACAGTGGTTACAACGATAGATCATATAAACAACACAACAAGTAAACTAAAGAAAAACATTAGGATATATAAAAATGTACATTTAAACATGAAATCGCTTTGGGCTGATAAAGGTATGTTTGTGGATGATATTCCTTACAGAGTGAACGTTTCAATAGATTTACAGAAGTTTGTATTTGAAAATAAATGGAGAAAGGACAATTATAAGACAGAAAAAATGAATTTTGGAGTGAATAGCTTTGGTTCTGTTAATATTGAACCGGGGAGAGCCGTAACTATGAAACTGTTGGGCAAAAAAACAATCATCGTAGCTAAACTTACATACGTCGCTCGACTCACAGGTCAAATTATAACGAATTATGCAAGATTATATGGAAAATATCACTTTTACGCTCCATCCATATCTAATATAATGAAAGCGGCTAAACTAAAGAATGAAATTTTAACAACTGAGTATGTAGAAATTGTGTGCTACACTGATCCATATATTGAAGTTCGTGATAAATCTACAGGGAAAAGGGTTCCCATAAAATATCCAAATAAGGCGTTTCGCTACAAGAAAACTATTAAATAGTTTTAGAATTTATCATTTTATTTTATTTGGTTAGTTTTTTATATATAGAGTGAAGTTGGCCATTATGTATCAAATATAAAGCTCAATTAGATAAAGGATAGTATTTTAATTATTTAATGTCTTTTTAAATGTATTTTTATTAGATTCACATGTATGTATTAAGAAAATCTTGCATCGCTATTTTGATCCACTTGACAATATAATATTTTCATGCATCTGATGCCGTTGCTAAGAAAGCAAGTTAATGAGAAAAAGATACTATTATTATTAATAATAAGCGTTTCATTTTTTTCCTTAAACAAGTACGTAACAATATTAATAATATTAAAATAACAATTAATGTAGCATATATTTTTCTTACGTCATATTTTGCTATAATGTTAAGTATCAAATAAATATTACCGTCGGGCCTTGGTATAAGAAACTTTATAAACAGATAAATTAATTATAATAAACCTACAGAGTTGTTATCACCGTTTTGTATTAATGGTCGTATTAATACAAATATTGATCACGAAATGGCAAAATATACTAAAATATATAGATAATCTACTTTAAGAGACATTACCGTACCTATTATTAGATTATAAATTTAGTATGGCAGCACTATTTTTATTTAATTTTTGTCAGTGACACTGACAGATGACAGCTTACATTTACAATCAATTTTCACATTGCAAATTTGGATTCCACGGTCATTCTGCCGATAGTTCAAATAACAGTATTGTTAGCCATTATTGTAAATTACGTGTGTCGCATAATTATTTATTAAAATCACACAGAATAAAACGTCCACAATGTTAGTTTAATTATTATTTTTACTTATATTGCACTAGCTATTAACATCACCCGTACCTAAGTATTAAGTGATAAAGTAAGGGAAGTAATTTTTTATTATTATTTTAATTAATATTGTGTGAATTTTGATTCGTAAACAAAAATGTTGCGGGGAATACTTGTATTTTTGCCTTTATACATCGTTGCGTAAGTATTTTTAAATTTTTATGTTATTAACACAACATAGTAATTGGTCAAGTAAATGTGAATGTATAATATGCTTATAGATTAAAGATTTTTTATTCAAATAAAATTTCAAGGATTTAATATTAAATACTTTTAATTATATTATGCATTATGAAATAGCTTTTTGTACCAGTTTTTACTAATGAATATTATAATTTTTTCATATTAGTTTTCATATGATTGTTTTTTCATAGTATTCAATTATTTGTTATTTTACAATAATTTATTATGGTAAAATAGAATTCTAGCTTTTGACTGAATATTAAATCATGGTTGGAAAGTATAATAGAAAAAATAAATGAAGGTTTGAAAGGTGCTAAACATATTTTAGGGTAATGAAAGAATCTTGTTGTAAGGAAAAATCCCATATTTTTTTTAATATTACATATTCAGCGCTAACACTAAAAATAAACAAAAAATAATTTAAAAATATTAATTTGCCACAGATGGAATTGGAACATGACAGTCTCTGTTTATTTCCACAATGATAGGAAATATGAGTTATTTCTGTTGAAATATGACAAAACATGACATTTACTTCCACCACTCAAAATTATATGTCTTAAAAATTGGAAGATGTAAGCGGAACACAGAAAAATAAAAAATAGAAAATGCCACCCATTTTTTATTAAATATTTTTAAGTGTTATACCATACTGAGGAAAGGAAATTGCTTTTTTTAGATACTTTACAAATTTGAATGTACAGGGATTTGAACCCACTTGGACAGTCTTGAACAGTCTCCAAGAGGCATAAGTTCAAATCCCCTTATTTTAAATTTTTTATACATTTTTAAAAAAGTTATTTATTATTAATTGTTTTACCATAATCATCCTCTGTTGTAATAGAATGAATTTAAATTTCCTTTTACAAGAAATTTTTATTTGAAAAAAAAAACAATGAACATATAATTATAGGATGCTATTGAGTTGTAGTGAGACATTGTCTGACTTTTTCACTTCAAGCAACTACAAATACACTCCATTCCTATGCACTATCCAATTTTTTAGACATTGCATGTTTAGTGGCAGAACTCAACAATGAACTTTGTCATTAACCATGGTATAGCAAGAAATGTAAATAATTAGAATGGGAATCATACCAACAACTGTCCCATTTACAGTCAGCTGCTAGGAGGATGGCTTTTATACCAATTATTTTCCGTATCTAGTACTAATTTATTTATATAAATTGAATTTTAAATAAAATCTTTTGACATTCTAGGGTGTTCATTCTTGGAGCATCTATAACAGCTGGTTTATTTGTATTACAAGTGGCTGTAGCACCCCTTATATTTAAATATTCAAAGACATTCCGACGTCATCTCATATTTTCTAATTCAGGTTAGTAGTATTTTATTAAAATAGTAGCAGTTTCTAGTATAATAGTGCCTAGTGTTCATAAATATTAAAAATTCATAATTATGATGTTCGTGACATAATCCTCAAAAAGTGTTTAAACTGATTCAGATTACATTTATCCTACAAAAGAAGAAGGTTATAATAAAAGTTGTTGGACAAACCAACAAATCAAACACAAAATCCAGCTTTTACAATAACTTTATTTACACTTAAATGTTAATCTAATGACAAGTTGTCTCTACAAAATCTTAAGAACATGAGTGTCTTGTTGTTTGTGCTTATATTAGAAATCCACCAGAGAAGACGCAGCATGTTGTGTGTGGGATACAGCGTTAAGCTGATAAAAATACTCTATTATTTATTTACCATGGTAAAAAAACTTTTGACAAGAAAAATTCGCCGCCCCCAAGATTTTTCTGTGTTATTTACAAATTTCTTAGGACGTTAATAATAAATAACACTATCATAATTATAATTGTATTTAAACTAGCGCTTTTTCATTGTACGGCCTGTATTCTAAAATAACCATAATTACGTCTTAGAGGAAAAAGAATCAATTAAGACATTAAATTAATTTCGCTTATTTATAAAAACTTTTCGGCTCCTTTTTATAAACAGTTCTCAATTCTAAGATTGATTCCATCCAGATCATCATGATAGAACGATTTCATTATAATGTATGAATGAAAACAGCATATCTATCTCAGAGTTGAGAGCGGTTTATAGAAACGGCTAAGACCCGTTTCCGTTTCCATACATCAAAATATAACGTATTTCCTATTTTAACATTTAATTGGGGCCAGTCGTGGTGCATAGCACAAGCGTGCGACTGTAAACGCGAGATTTATGGATTCGATTCCCACTTGAGGGAATGAGATATTTATATTTTCATTTCCTCGCTTGACTTTCGGCAAAGCGCGGCGTTGAGATACGCTACTCAACAAGCACTGCCTATAGAGTTAGGTGGAAACAGCAGTGTCTTAATGGGGCGGAGTTTCTTAGCACTATGTTCCCTCTGCCTACCTTGCTATATGCAGGACACAGCGAGAAGCTAATGAAACACTAAATATATAAAAAATCGGCAAACAATTCCTTTTGCTTATATAGCTACTACACTTTTATACAATAATATTGAATGTTTGTGTAAATAAAGTTAAAAATGGAGAATGGAGTGATTATGGACCTCTGTTTATATAAAGAAATATTTCAATTTCTGTTTGATGCAATTGTTTGATGTAATTCAAAACTTTACTTTATGTAAAACGTAACAAAATTATTTTGTAAATCATATTTAACTTTTTTGTAGTTGTGACTAGGTCATAAAATTCGTTATTTAGTTTTATAATAGTATCTTTTTATACATAAATTTTGCGATTGTTAACGCTAAAAATAAAGAAATAAAAAGTAACAAAAAAACCGCGACAACCGCGAGTCAGGCTCGCCCATCGAGGGTTCCGTACAAAAACAGGAGGTCTCGTGCTTTTTCTGAAATTCATGCTTTGCTTAGCCAGAGCCCTTTCATACTTTACTTAAAATAGCGGCTTTAATACCAAATTTTGTCTTCTTTTAAGGCTATTATTTTTTAGGACTTAACACTTAACAAATGTATAGTTTTCAGATTTTTTCGTGAACTAGTACTACCTGTAGATAGAGCTAGCTGTTAAATTTCGAAATTCTAGGTCAACCGGAAGTACCCTATTAATTTTGATTCCCTTTATAGTGTTGAAATACGCGTATATTGTTATTTAACAATAAATAATTATAAAATTATTTTTGGATTTTACAAAAAAAATTGTGTTATGTTTTTTTCATAATTCTAGGTTAACCGGAAGAACCTTATTATTTTGTTTTGCTTTATAGTGTTGAAATTCATGTTTTTTGCTATTTAAGGCTCTCTTTTTAAGACATGACCAGACATGTATAGTTTTCATTTTTTCTTAAACTAGTACTACCTCTAGGTACTAACCTAGAATTATGAAATTTGATAGCTAGCATGCTTCGAAATTTCGTAATCCTAAGTTAGTCAGAAGTACCCTATTAAGTTTGATTCCCTGTATAGTGTCGAAACACGCGTTTTTTCGTATTTAAGGCTATTATTTTTTTAAGATTCAACCACAAATGTATAGTTTACAGTTTCTTTCCTGAACTAGTACTACCTGTAGTTGCTAGCTGCCAAATTTCATAATTCTAGGTCAACCAGAAGTACTCTATGAATTTTGATAAAGGGGCCTATAAAGGGTCGACACCGCGTTTTTTGCGATTGTAAACGGATATATCTTTTTTAAAGTAAATGTAGAAAAACGTTGTTTTTCAGGAAATAATGGGGCCGTAGTTCTGAGTATTTGGTTTGAAATTCAAAGCATAAATCGTTTGCGTTGGGGGCAATATTTAGAATTAAAGGGAAGGCTCTGGCTAAGCTAAGCTTGAATTTTATAAAACGCTCGTGTCCTCCAATTTTTATACGGAACCCTCGTTGGGCGAGCTCGATTCTTATATTGTTTTTTCACTTTTGCGTGGCGTGCGTGGTTGAGTGATGGCTCCCATATCTTTCTTTCCCTTACTTCATATCTTTAATTTAGTGTACCTACTCATTGTTTTATTAAGCTTCTAACGTCTCTAGCATATAACAAAGTGTTGTGATATGGAATTCCGTAATGGTAACTATCAAATATATCAAAAATAAAAAAACTAACGGTAACCAAATCCTATATAAAAGTACCTGACAATTTTGGATACAAAAAAAATCAGCTTCACGCTGTACCCCCCACACAGCACTGTAGACAGGGGGAACTTAGTGTTAAGACACTCCGTTCTCCACTTTCCACCAAATTCTGGAGACATCCATTCTTCGAGTGGGGATCGAACCCACAACCATTCGATTTTACAGTCACACTTTGAGCCTCTGCGCCACGACTGCCCTCAATTTTGGATATTGATGTGTAAATAGGTTTTGTTATGATAGATTTTCATTGAATTAATCGAAAAAATGTGTAACAAACAATTATTAAGAACAGTCATCCGAGCTTAAAGTTATATCAAACAAAGAGAAAACTATAAATTTGTTCATTACAAAACTTGTCATTTCCTATAAATGTAAAGAAACATTCCTTTGGCTTTAGGATTTTTTTAATGCTGATAAGTAACAATTGAATTACTAAATGATATGAAAAGGAATTAAAAATAATAAATATTATTACAATAAATTTTATTATCGATATCATACCGATATTTATCTATTTAGAAAAATAATTCGCGGATATTGTAACACCGATAGATATAAGGAAAAAAATCCGTACACTGTATGTAGATGTGCTTTTTATGTTAATTGTTAATTGGGTTTATATAGGTTGATATTATAAGAATCTGAAATAATAAAATAATTGAAGACAATAATACAATATATTATCGTAGCGCAATGGGACAACGTCTGTTGATTGTAAATACGCTTTGGTTATGGATTCGATCACCGATTGAGGGAATTATTTTCATGTTAGTGCTCTGGAAAATCCGATTGCGGCGGTGAGTTTTAGCACTCAACACGCAATGCTCCGAAATCCGTAGTCGGTCGAAGAACGGAATATCTTGACACTAGGTTCACCTTGCATACCGTTCTATATGACGGTAAATATGAATCTATAAAAGAAATTTATAAGGAGAGAAAGTTCCTTTTAAAATAAACATATCTTTTCACCTCTTCTACTTATGTGAATTCAAATGACTCGTTGCGTCTTTCCTATCAAATCTAAAATCTAAATCCTAATTTTTCTTTTCTTTTTTCAGCTTCACGCTGTTTCCTGCGCCTAGTGTTTAGTACCTAGTGTTTTAACAATCCGTTCCTATTAAGATTTTAATTATTTAGTAATTATATTTTTTTGTGTTCCATACTTAAAAATTCTGTAGTTTAAAAAAAAATTGTCACTGCTCGCATCTTTGTTAATGTCTCATGATAATCCGTCTCGTTTCCTTTCCTCGTTTCCGTCCCTTCAAAAATTTGCAAAATACTCTCTTGGTGCTCCTTCGCCCTACCCACATGCAAAGTTTCAGCTATCTGAGTCCAGTAGTTTTGTCTGTGCGTGTGTATCATTTGGTCAATAACGAAAGAGTTCAATTAATGAAATTATAAATATCGAACCTGTGCTACAACTGGCTTCATAAAAATAAATAGATATGAATTAAATATCCTTTCAAATATAATAAAATCAGCTTCACGCTGTATCTCGCATATAGCAAGGTAGGCAAAGGGAACCTAGTGTTGAGACATTCCGTTGCCACACGTTCCGCCTAATTTTTCGAAGCATTGCATGTTGAGTGGCGGAATTCAACTTCGTTGCCAGAGAGAAGAAATGAAAATATTATCAAATAATAATTCATTCCCTCGAATGAGGATCGAACCCACAACCGACAAGCAAGTCACACCATCGTGCCCCTGCGCCACGAAGGAATCTACTATAATACTCTTCCTAACATAATAATATTATATATATACATTTCTTATACACAAAAAAAAACTCAAGGCAAAAATACTCATGGTCGTGATGCTTGCTATCTTCGTAAGGCATATTTTTTTATAGTAATAATGCTTCACACGAGTTTCCTTTCAACAAAGGACGTTGCCTATAAGCAACTGCCCCTGACTCCACTGCTTTTAAAGTATTTTTCACCCATTCGTTCGTGGCGCATAGGCACAAAGTGTGACTGGTTATTGGTTCGATCCACACTCGAGGAAGTGAATTTATTTAACAAATTTATTTACATTTATATTTTCATTTCTTCGCTCTGGTGTCGAGGCAAAGCGCGGCGTTGAGTTCCGCCACTCAGCACGCAATGCCTCCAGAATTCGCCGGAAAGTGGGGAACAGAGTGTCTTAACACTAAGTTCCCTCTGTAGGCACAGGAGGCATTTCCTGCTGTGTGCGGCGTGCCATACAGCGTGAAGCTGATTTATCTACCCACTTTTACACGAGTTTGCTAACAATACATATGGGTAAATCTATGATAAGAGGTTTTAAGTCCATAGAGAATACGGCCAAGGAGAAAAGTTGCCGTTTTTTCATTAAACACTTATATTACGATTTTTGTCCTATTTATGTATCTGTTCACGCAAGGGCAAGTCACTTTATGTAATTTTTTTTATTTTTTTCATTGTATATATATAGAATTAATATTTTGTTATTTTATTTTTCAGTACAATGGCCTATAAATGTAGACTTCGAGAATCCCACAGAGATTGGAATCAAAGGAGCTCGAAACTTAAGTATAGAGTATAAATCTAAAGTAGACAACTGTGATATTAAAATTGGTAAGCAAATAAACGTTTTGTTCCTATTTCCTTGATATCGTTGTGGTACAGTGGCACAAGCGCGTGACTATAAACGTTACGGCTGTGGGTTCGATTCCCACTCGGTGGAATGATTTCACAGATGAACGAACGAACCCACAACCATCGCGCTTACAATCTGCCCCACTGCGCCATGGTGGAGTGTTATCTTATTTATATCCTTAGTGTGAATTTTAAAAATATTAGAATTATTTTCTTTATTTAGCTTCAAGCTGTACCCCCCATACAAGAAAGTAGGCAGAAACCTATTGTTAATACACGCGCTTCTCCCCGTTCGAGATATTGCTTGTTTAGTATCTAACGGCTATTAACTAGGCGGTTAGTTGTCAAGACTTTCTGCTTAGTTTTCGGGATTTCATGTTGAGTGGCGGAACACAAAGCCGCTCTTTACCTCGTTACCAGAGGGAGAAAACGATATTAAATACTTCAAGTCCCCAGAGCGGGAAAAGAACCCATAACCGTCACTCACTAGTGCCGCGGCGGCTTGATTAATAATGTTTATATTCTAAAATTTATTGTAGGTATATGGCATATTCTACCGAAATCGACATACGAAAAGCTAAAAGATAGCTTCAATAGCACAGATAAAGAACAATTAAATAAGATAATGGATGAAGAACTGATTAACTCTAAGACGCCTATTATGATCTATTTTCATGGTAGGTTGTTATTTTGTAATATATATGTACCTAAACGGGAGGAAATGTATGTGTTATTATGACGTATAAGTTATATTGTAAAGTTTCATCTAAATCTGTTCAGTAGATTTTGTGTGAAAGTCTAACCAACATCCATCTTTGCAAACATTCACGTTTATAATATTAGTGGGATTATTGCTTGCATGTTGTTAAAAACGACATAAAATAATTATATTATATGGAATTATGAAAAATATTTTATTAAAGTCATTAATGAATATTATTTTTTCTTTTTTAATAAAATAAGCGTTTACTGTTGATCGTAAATGAAATAAAAAAACCGGACAAGGCCGACTCGACGTACTACAAACTACTAATACAGTTTTCTTCTGTAAAATTTATATTTATGTAAAGATTATGTAGAATTGTCAATCGTAGTGCAGGAGCATAAAGTGTGACTGTAAAACCGACTAATTGTGGGTTCGATCCGCACTCGCGGAGATGAAATATTTATTTACATTTATATTTTAATTTCTTCGTTCTGGTGTCGAGGCAAAGCGCGTCGTAAAAGTTTGTGAGAATTGAACGTCACTTTCAAGCAAAAACTACTGAACGCAATTAGATGAAACTTTATAATAATATAGCTAAGACTTTAGAATAACATAAAGGCTACAATTTAGGTAAATATTTCCTGTACAATATACTAATAAATTAAAGCAGACGAAGCCGCGTTTTTGTTGCTAGTGAATATAATTACAGGCAATAATTACAGGCAATTCAAATTCCCGCGCCGCCTACCATCGGGTGAAATTGTACAAATTTTTTCAACGTATGGACTTTCATACAATCACTTTTGATTATAGAGGTATGTATTTCTCAATATATTTACTTATTTTGCAATATTATTTAATGTGGTTTTTTAGGTACTTTGCTAAAGGCCTGTGACTACAAAGGCGGTTGTTAGTTCGAATCTCACTCGGGGATATTAATAATTTTTGTTTTCCCGCTCTGGTAACAAAACAAAACGCAGCGTTGAGCTAAGTCATATTATTATATTCGTCAAGATTGGAAACTACGTGGGGATGGAATATTTAAACACCAGGTTCTCTCTATCTATCTTGCTATGTATATCAATCAAATTAAATTATTTCAAAATCAAATTAAAGATTTTCTATATAAAAAAAGATTATCTATACATACAATAAAATTGAAACTGATCGCTGTCTGTACATGCAAAATATGACTATGAGGAGTTCTATTGATACATGAAATCTATGGGGGTGTATGGTTTCCATAATAGAACCAAAAAGAATATATTTTCAATTGTTTATCACGACTAGGACTAAGACTTAAGCGATTTAAATACAGATTTTACTATTGTATTTTGCAAACTTTTTTTATCATTTAGTGTTTGTTTTATTTCAATCGGTTCATTAATAAACTTTTTAATATATGGATGTTGTTTTAAAAAGATAAATAAAAAAGAACAAATAAATAATTTAAAAGTAGTAAATAATTTAATAGTTGATAGAATCCCTGAGTGTGTTGCTGGTTATTTATTAATTTAATATTTATAACTTAGCAAAAAACAACTGAATTCAAGTTTTTGTTCTTGTTAATAATTTTTTTTCGACGTTCCACGTTATAATTGCTTGAACTGGTTTCTATTTAAAATGTACATAATGTTTCAATTGTATATAAGCATATAACCTTAATAAATGTATAACGTGTAAAAAACTCAATTTTATATCTTTTTTCTTTTTTTTTAGGTTATGGTGACTCCACAAATATAACACCAAGCGAAGATGGTGTCGTAGAAGATTCACTGGTAGTTTACGATTGGATTCAACAAACTATTGAAAAAGCTGAAAAAAAGCCTGCGCTTTTTGTATGGGGACATTCTTTGGGTAACAATATTTATTAGGTTAAAAAAATATATGTCAAAATGTTATGATCTAATAGGTTATGCACAAAAGACACGTTGTATTAATAATTAAATGAAAAAATAACAATATTTTTTATTAATTTTCTAGGTACAGGCATTTCGTCCCATCTTCTAGGCAATCTTCCAGAACTTTCTAAGAGTATTCTAGAAAGATCGGAACCATTGCCTCTGCCCAAGGGACTCGTGTTGGAATCACCATTCAGCTGTTTGGCCGATGAATTACATTATCATCCCTTGGCTAAGGTCATTTTGATTTTTTTTCAAGCTTCACGCTTCGCTTCACGCTTCACGCACATAGTGTTAAGACACTCTGTTTCTAATTTTCAGCCGAATTCTGTACGCATTGCGAGGCGGAACTGAACGCCAGAACGATGAAATGAAAATATTAAATATTTCATTTCCTAGAGTGAGAATCGAACTCACAACCAGTCGCGTTTACAGTCACACACTTGTGCACCTGCGTCACAACTGACCTTAATATAATATAATATATACAATTTATAATTTTTTATAATAAAATCCTTAGTTTGTTTATATTTTATTATATTATTTTTAATACTACTGAAAATAATTAACATTTTAATTATCTTTTTTTTGTGGTTTTGTTGTTTTTTATATTAATATTTATTTTAAAGTTAATATCGTGGCTGCTACGTTTCAAAGCAGCTTATGAAACAAAATTGTCTCTTAAAATATTAATAAAATGCTTATTGACTTACTGTAATTAATAAGAAAAATAAATAAAATCAGCTTCACGCTGTATCCCGCACACAGCAGAGTAGGCAGAGGGAACTTAGTGTTAATACACTCTGTTCCCCATTTTCCGCCGACCTCTAGCGGCATTGCATGTTGAGTGGCGGAACTCAACGCCGTGCTTTGCCTCGACACCAGAGCAAAGAAATAAAAATATAAATGTAAATAAATATTTAATTTCCTCGAGTGGAGATCGAATTCACAACCAGTCAATTTTATAGTCACAATTTGTGCCCCTGCGCCACGTATAACTCATTTAATAGCCAATTATTATAATTTTTCTTACAGTTAGTGTCGTGGCTGCCATATTTTGAATCGGCGTTTGTGACTCCGTTCAAAGTACACAAAGAGCACATGTTCAGATCCGATCAACACTTGTGCAGGTGCCCGAATTTACCTGTTCTAATATTGCACGCGAAGGACGACTTCATTGTGCCTCATATTGTTGGGGATAAGGTATTTAATTTAATTTTATGTCAATAAAGATGACAGAAAAAAGATAGAAATCGGTTGCGGTTAACGTTTGTAAAAAAAAAAAAACAAGTTAAAAACACATATCGTCTATATGTTTTTAAATTCTTTGGAAAGAGATTCTATGTAATTGCAATAAGTGATATGTCTCACCTAATAACAATACTTCACACGTGTTTCCTCCCAATAAGGGCTTTAACTGCCCCCGATTTATTGCCGTTGACCAGGACTTGTTTTGACAGCATCACTTCGCGAGTAAGCAACCGATTGACACAATTGCTATTATAGTCCTTTTCACCTGAAGACTGTAAAAGCAATGAAATTGTGCCAATTGGACAGATATAGGTATATCTATCCACTTTTACAAGAGTTTTTTTAACACAAAATGAATGTGGAAAAAACAAAGTTTATATATATATATATATTATATAAGTTATATTTTTTTTATCTTCAGTATTCCGCACATAGCAGAGCAGAGGGAATCTAATGTTAAAACACTCCGTTGCTTATTAAATACTTTCGTTCCTCACTTCCCGTCGAATTCTGGAGGCATTGCGTGTGGCGGCGCTCAACGCTGCGCTCTCCCTCGTCACCAAAACGAAGAAATGAAATTATTAATTCCTCAAGTTGGTATCGAACCCACAACCTCATTTAATCATATAATATATAAATATATATTTCCAGTTATACAAAACAATACTAGAGTCGCGTTCAACCGGCGGAGCGACTGTCAAACTTCACTCCTACGATATGAAAGAGAATCTAGGACACCAATGGATATGTATGGCTAAAGATTTACCTGATGTTATTAGGTAAGTGATAGTAGGTTCAAATTGCTTTGTTACCATATGTATAAAAAATTTAACGTAGCGGGATTTGAACTCGCGCCTCTTGGACACCGTCCATGTTTTTATGTTGTCTAAAAAATTGTATTTCTTTGTTAAGTGTAAATATTAATTATAGGTACAAAATATGTTAAGAGACTACTTTGCTTTGGCCATTTTATTAAAAAAAAATAGATAACTTCTACATATAACGATCAACAGCTAATTAAATTAATTTGATAAAAAACTGTATCGATTTTTAATGGCAAAGATGTATTTTTTGTTATTATATTGTGAGATTTTTTAAAATCTGCTTTCTACGGTCATAAATTTTGTTAACATAACACCTTTTTTCTATTTTTTTTTCAGTGACTTCGTAACAAATAATGAATAAATAAAAGAAAAAAATCTTCTAATACTTTGCAATACGCTTAACAGATCTCGGGACTTGGGAGTGGATGCTATATGCATAATAATAATAATTTATTTTGTTTTTCAGCTTTATTATTTATTTATACAAATGAAAATAAAATTCTTGAAGTGCTTTGTAAATATGTTTTATTTATACGTTGTTTATAATAAAAAAAAGTCATAACTAGAGATATTTCTGGTAGCCTCTCTTAAGCTTTAGATATATTCTAGTAAATATTTATCTTTATTTTTCTGGGCAATTTTTTTATAATTTAATAAAATTCTGGGCACAAGACAATTTTGAAGCCAGTCGTAGCGCAGGTGAGTTCGATCCCCACTCGAGGAAATGAAATATTTGTTTACATTTATATTTTCATTTCTTCGCTCTGGTGTCAAGGCAAAGCACGGTGTTGAGTTCCGCCACTTATCACGAAATGCCTCCAGAACTCGGCGGAAAGCGGGAAACGGAGTGTCTTAACCCTAGGTTTCCTCTGCTCACCCTGTTGTATGCGGGATATAGCGTGGAGTTGATTTATTATTAACAGCACAGAACAATACTCCTTATTCATACACTCATGATAGTGTCTGACTGTAAGCGCGATGGTTCTAGAGTCGACCCCCACTTGGAATAATAGTTATAATGAAATTATTTTCGAAATATAGAAATTGCATGTTTGAATATCATTTGTAACGAGGCTTGGATATAATAAAATATGAACTCGGGAATTCTGTTATTTTTCAAATTTGTTCAATGTGATAAAAGTAAAATAACCCTTGAATTCTTTACTTTACACTGTAAATGAAAGCATAGTTTTAACTAGTAACAAACAATGAAAATAATATAATATTTAGGTTTATTATAGAAAATAGGTAAATGAGTAAAAGAGAACGAGAGATATTCCTTTCGGGTTTTTTTAAAATTAAAAGTAGCAGATCGGCAACGTTTAGTAGTATTTATGTGTTTACGTTATTGGTATCTATTTATAACTGCCTCAAATGTAATACGGTATGGATAAAAATCATGAAATGAAAATCAATTTTATGTCTAAACTGTTGACGAATCTTGATAAATTTTTCTAAATTTGAAATATTTACCATATATGCTGCTCCCATAAAAGAAGCGCTGGCGCTTCCAGCCTGTAAATTTTTAATTTAAAGCGCCTGTCAAAATGACAACTTCAATGAACATTCATTTGAAAACTTGCTCTAAATTTACTTAAGGCGTTTAATTATTTTACGTAAAATTCACTGTTTAAGACAAAAAATTATATTAAACCCAACTTAAATTTTAATATGCTTCTGTCCTTACAATTTATGTAGTGGTTTTTCCTTAACGTTTTTCCTTAATGCATTAATAATTTTATATATAGGTAAGTAGATAGAGGTCAGTCTTGACACAAGAGCAATAGCTCATGATTTCCACTGAGATATTAAATATTTACTTAATATTTTCAAAAATATTACGAGGCAAAGTGCGGCGTTGGGTTACGCTACCTCCAGAATCCGGTGAAAAGCGGGAAACGGAGTGAGTGTCTTAAAGGGAAAGAAGTGTCTTAACACTAGGTTCCCAGGTTCCCTTTATGTACCTTGCTTTGTGCGAGATACAGCGTGAATCTATAAACAATAGATAATAGCTGTATAAATATTTTTGTTAACTATGAGATGAAGCTCACCGTAGTTCTTTTACTGAAATTTTTTTAATAATTAATGATTTTTTTTGTGAATTGTAAGCACAGAAATATATACAAAAAATTGCATTACTCTTACGCCAACGTCCATACCACGTTGAACACACCGGTTCTCGTCCGATCACCGAAGTTAAGCAACGTCGGGCGCGGTCAGTACTTGGATGGGTGACCGCCTGGGAACACCGCGTGCCGTTGGCTTTTTTGTATCACGTTTTAAATATAAATATATTTTTTTTACTTTGGGCTTCAATACTTGTTTAACTGATCATATTTGAAATACATACCTATCAGAATTTATTTTAAAATTTTAAACAACTTTTTGGCTAGTCTAGATAAGTAGATAATATAATTTGGTCGCCATACAAACTTTACCCTATTTTACCTCTATTTTCTTTTTATCTATAAAAAAATATAATAAAATAAAATATAAAAAAGAACTATATGGTTTAGAAATCAAAGTCACAGCTGAAAACGAATACTGTCCTGTAGTGTAGTGTATAAGCCAATTACGTTGTGAACGTAACACCTCACCCGTTCTGGATACCCTTCAACAACCTGCTCGAGGTGGAGAATCATCCGTGAAAGTTACCCTAATGTAGCGGAAAATGGAAAAGATATAAGCACTTATATAGAATCATATTATGAAGTTTTTTTCGTTTTCTCATAGTGTAAAATAAAATGCCATTTAATTCACAATGTATCGAAAATTGAGTGGAAACTAGAGAACGAAGTGTCTTAACACTCTTTCTTCCCTGCATGAAGCAGGAGGGAGAAAAAATATGAAGATGATTTTTTAACTGAACTTAACGGTTCTATGAAACCAAGGGATCATACTAATGATGCCCAGCAATGAGGAAGGACTTTAAACCTGGGAGTACAGGAACGACCCGAACATTGTCTTTTCCGGAAATCATTATTTGACCGTCACCATTTTTACGATATTAGTATGCATTTATACTACATAAAATTAAATTCAATAGGTTTTGAATTTTAGAAGAACATAAAGTGGGGAACGGAGTGTCTTAACACTCGGTTCTCTCTGCCTACCCTGCTGTGTGCGGGATACAGCGTGAAACTGATATATACTAAAATGTATTTTAAATTAGATATATTATTCGAAAATGAAAGAAATTACCAAATTAAGCCAAATACTATAATAGCATTTAGCTTGATTTGGCCCCTGATTATTTCGTTCATTCGCTTCTTTAGACGCTTTATAGTTGCTGATTGTTATTTTGATTGTTAAACCGTTGACACCATTGTTGCGCAGAGGCATTAGGGTGCGACTGTAAACGCGACGGTAGTGGGTTCGATTCCCATTTAGTGGAATGAAATGTTTAATATTTTCATTTCTTCTGTGGTGACGAGACAAAGAGAATATGTAGAATTCGGCGGAACTTGGAGAACGAAAGTGTCTTAACGGGAACGGAGTCTCATAACACTATGTTTCCAGGTTTTCTCTGCCTACCCTGCTTTGCATATAGATATCTATATATATATATATATATATATATATATATATATATATATATATATA